>OU342743.1:29823085-29972813 GCA_910589775.1 Avena eriantha | reverse complement strand
GTTCCACTAGAGTCATTGCATGTGTGTTCTTTTCGCAAACCACATATGGATTAACCAGAGTCATTGCATGTGCGGTCTTATCCTAAACCAGCACTAGAGTCATTGAATATGTCTTTTCTTCACAAACCACATAAGGATCCACCAGAGTCATTGCATGTCTGTTCTTTTCATAAACCACATGGATCAATTAGAGTCATTGAATGTGTGTTCTTTTCACAAACCACATATGGATCCACTAGAGTCATTGCATGTCTGTTCTTTTATAAACCACATGGATCCACTAGAGTGATTGCATGTGTGTTATTTTCATTAACCATAGATGGATCCACCAGAGTCATTCCATGTGTGTTCTTATCCTAAACCAGCACTAGAGTCATTGCATGTGTGTTATTTTTATAAACCACAAATGAATCCACCAGTGTCATTGCATGTGCGTTCTTTTCAAAAACTAGCACTAGAGTCATTGCATGTGTGTTCTTTTCATAAAGCACATGGATCCACCAGAGTCATTGAATGTGTGTTGTTTTCATGAAGCACATGGATCCACCAGTGTCATTGCATGTGTGTTGTTTTAATGAACCACAACTATAGTCATTGCATGTGTGTTATTTTCACAAACCACATATAGATCCACCAGAGTCATTGTATATGTGTTGTTTTCACAAACAACATATGGATCCACTTGTGTCATTGCATGTGTATTCTTATCCTAAACCAGCACCAGAGTCATTGCATGTGTGTTCTTTTCACAAACCACATACGGATCCACCAGAGTCATTGCATGTGTATTCTTTTCATGAACAACATATGGATCCAGTAGAGTCATTGTATGTGTCTTCTTATCCTAAACCAGCACTAGCGTCATTGCATGTGTGTTCTTTTCATAAAACACAACTAGAGTGATTGCCTGTCTATTCTTTTCATAAAGCATATGGATCCACCAGAGTCATTGCATGTGTGTTATTTTCATGAACCACATGGATCCAACAATGTCATTGCATGTGAGTTCTTTTCATTAACCACAACTAGAGTCATTGAATGTGTGTTCTTTTCACAAACCACATATGGATCCACCAGAGTCATTGCATAACTATTCTTTTCACGAACCACATATGGATCCACCAGTATCATTGCATGTCAGTTCTTTTCATAAACCACATGGTTCCACTAGATTTATTGCATGTGTGTTCTTTTCACAAACAACATATGGATCAACCAGATTCATTGCATGTGCGGTCTTATCCTAAACCAACACTAGATTCATTGAATATGTATTCTCTTCACAAACCACATATAGATCCACCAGTGTCATTGCATGTGTGTTCTTTTCATGAACAACAACTAGAGTCATTGCATGTGTGTTCTTTTCACAAACCACATATAGATCCACCAGAGTCATTGCATATTTGTTCTTTTCACAAACCACATATGGATCCACTTGTGAAATTGCATGTGTGTTCTTATCTTAAACCAGCACCAGAGTCATTGCATGTGTGTTCTTTTCACAAACCACATATGGACCCACCAGAGTCTTTGCATGTGTATTATTTTCTCAAACTACATATGGATCCACTAGAGTCATTATATCTGTCTTCTTATCCTAAACCAGCACCAGAGTAAATGCATGTGTGTTCTTTTCATAAAACACAGCTAGAGTCATTGCATGTCTAGTCTTTTCATCAAGTATATGGATTCACCAGAGTCACTGCATTTGTGTTATTTTCATGACCACATGGATCCAACAGTGTCATTGCATGTGCGTTCTTTTCATGAACCACAACTAGAGTCATTGAATGTTTGTTCTTTTCACAAACCACATATGGATCCACCTGTGTCATTGCATGTCAGTTCTTTTCATAAACCACATGGTTCCACTAGAGTCATTGCATGTGTGTTCTTTTCGCAAACCACATATGGGTCAACCAGAGTCATTGCATGTGCGGTCTTATCCTAAACCAAAACTAGAGTCATTGAATATGTCTTTTCTTCACAAACCACATATGGATCCACCAGAGTCATTGCATGTCTGTTCTTTCATAAACCACATGGATCAACTAGAGTCATTGAATGTGTGTTCTTTTCACAAACCACATATGGATCTACCAGAGTCATTGCATGTCTGTTCTTTTCATAAACTACATGGATCCACTAGAGTGATTGCATGTGTGTTCTTTTCATTAACCATAGATGGATCCACCAGAGTCATTCCATGTGTGTTCTTATCCTAAACCAGCACTAGAGTCATTGCATGTCTGTTATTTTTCTAAACCACAAATGAATCCACAAGTGTCATTGCATGTGTGTTCTTTTCAAAAACCAGCACTAGAGTCATTGCATGTGTGTTTTTTCATAAAACACATGGATCCACCAGAGTCATTGCATGTGTGTTATTTTCATGAAGCACATGGATCCACTAGTGTCATTGCATGTGTGTTCTTTTCATGAACCACAACTAGAGTCATTGCATGTGTGTTCTTTTCACAAACCACATATAGATCCACCTGAGTCATTGCATGTGTGTTCTTATCCTAAACCAGCACTAGAGTCATTGCATGTGTGTTTTTTCATAAAACATATAGATCCACCAGAGTCATTGCATGTGTGTTATTTTCATGAAGCACATGGATCCACTAGTGTCATTGCATGTGTGTTATTTTCATGAACCACAACTAGAGTCATTGCATATGTGTTCTTTTCACAAACAACATATGGATCCACTTGAGCCATTGCATGTGTGTTCTTATCCTAAACCAGCACCAGAGTCATTGCATGCGTGTTCTTTTCACAAACCACATACGGATCCACCCGAGTCATTGCATGTGTATTCTTTTCACGAACCACATATGGATCCACTAGAGTAATTGTATGTGTCTTCTTATCCTAAACCAGCACTAGAGTCATTGCATGTGTGTTCTCTTCATAAAACACAACTAGAGTCATTGCATGTCTATTCTTTTTATAAAGCATATGGATCCACCAGAGTCATTGCATGTGTGTTATTTTCAAGAACCACATGGATCCAACAGTGTCATTGCATGTGCATTCTTTTCATGAACCACAACTAGAGGCATTGAATGTGTGTTCTTTTCACAAACCACATATGGATCCACCAGAGTCATTGCATAACTGTTCTTTTCACAAACCACATATGGATCCACCAGGGTCATTGCATGTCAGTTCTTTTCATAAACTACTTGGTTCCACTAGATTTATTGCATGTGTGTTCTTTTCACAAACCACATATGGATCAACCGGAGTCATTGGATGTGCGGTCCTATCCTAAACCAGCACAAGATTCATTAAATATGTATTCTCTACACAAACCACATATAGATCCACCAGAGTCATTGCATGTCTATTCTTTTCTTAAACCACATGGATCAACTAGAGCCATTGAATGTTTGTTCTTTTCACAAACCACATATGGATCCACCAGAGTCATTGCATGTGTGTTCTTTTCATTAACCATAGATGGATCCACCAAAGTCATTCCATGTGTGTTCTTATCCTAAACCAGCACTAGAGTCATTGCATGTGTGTTATTTTCATAAACCACATATGAATCCACCAGTGTCATTGCATGTCTGTTCATTTCAAAAACCCGCACTAGAGTCATTCATATGTGTTCTTTTCATAAAGCACATAGATCCACTAGTGTCATTGCATGTGTGTTCTTTTCATGAACCACAACAAGAGTCATTGCATGTGTGTTCTTTTCACAAACCACATATAGATCCACCAGAGTCATTGCATATCTTTTCTTTTCACAAACCACATATGGATCCACTTGAGAAATTGCATGTGTGTTCTTATCCGAAACCAGCACCAGAGTCATTGCATGTGTGTTCTTTTCACAAACCACATATGGACCCACCAGAGTCATTGCATGTGTATTCTTTTCTCAAACCATATATGGATCCACTAGAGTCATTGTATCTATCTGCTTATCCTCAACCAGCACCAGAGTCAATACATGTGTGTTCTTTTCATAAAACAGAGCTAGAGTCATTGCATGTCTAGTCTTTTCATCAAGCATATGGATTCACCAGAGTCACTTCAATTGTTTTATTTTCATGAACCACATGGATCCAACAGTTTCATTGCATGTGCGTTCTTTTCGTGAACCACAACTAGAGTCATTGAATGTGTGTTCTTTTCACAAACCACATATGGATCCACTAGAGTCATTGCATGTGCGTTCTTATCCTAAACCAGCACTAGAGTCATTGAATATGTCTTCTCTTCACAAACCACATATGGATCCACCAGAGTCATTGCATGGCTGTTCTTTTCATAAACCACATGGATCAACTAGAGTCATTGAATGTATTTTCTTTTCACAAACCACATATGGATCCACCAGAGTCATTGCATGTCTATTCTTTTCATAAACCACATGGATCCACTAGAGTTATTGCATGTGTGTTCTTTTCGTTAACGATAGATGGATCCACCAGAGTCATTCCATGTGTGTTCTTATCCTAAACCAGCACTAGAGTCATTGCATGTGTATTATTTTCATATACCACATATGAATCCACCAGTGTCATTGCATGTGTGTTCTTTTCAAAAACTATCACTAGAGTCATTGCATGTGTGTTCTTTTCATAAAGCGCATGGATCCACCAGTGTCATTGCATGTGTGTTATTTTCATGAAGCACATGGATCCACCAATGTCATTGCATGTGTGTTCTTTTCATGAACTACAACTAGAGTCATTGCATGTGTGTTCTTTTGACAAACCACATATATATCCACCAGAGTCATTGCATGTCTGCTCTTTTCACAAACCACATAGATCCACTAGAGTCATTGCATGTGTCTTGTACTAAAAAAGAACTAGAGTCATTGCATGTGTGTTCTTATCCTAAACCACAACTAGAGTCATTGCATGTCTATTCTTTTCATAAAGCATATGGATCCACCAGAGTCATTGCATGTGTGTTATTTTCATGAACCAGTGTCATTGCATGTGTGTTCTTTTCATGAACCACAACTACAGTCATTGAATGTGTGTTATTTTCACAAACCATATATGGATCCACCAGTCATTAAATGTATGTTCTTTTCAAAAATCACATATGGATCCACCAGTGTCATTCAATGTCCATTCTTTTAATAAACCACATGGATCCACTAGAGTCATTGCATGTGTGTTCTTATCCTAAACCAGGACTAGAGTCATTGCATGTGTGTTCTTTTCATAAAACACAGCGAGAGTCATTGCATGTCTATTATTTTCATAAAGCACATGGATCCACCAGAGTCATTGCATGTGTGTTATTTTCATGAACCACATGGATCCACCAGTGTCATTGCATGTGTGTTCTTCTCAAGAACCACAACTAGAGTCATTGAATGTGTGTTCTTTTCACAAACCACCTACGGATCCACTAGATTCATTGCATGTTTTTTTTAGAAAACACATATGGATCCACCAATGTCATTGCATGTCAGTTCTTTTCATAAACCACGTGGTTCCACTAGAGTCATTGCATGTGTGTTCCTTTCACAAACCACATATGGATCTACTAGAGTCATTGCATGTGCGTTTCTTATCCTAAACCAGCACTAGAGTCATTGAATGTGTGTTCTTTTCAGAAACCACATATGGATCCACTTGAGTCATTGCATGTCTGTTCTTTTCATAAACCACATGGATCAACTAAAGTCATCGAATGTGTGTTCTTTTCACAAACCACATATGGATCCACCAGAGTCATTTTATGTCTGTTCTTTTCATAAACCACACGGATCCACTAGAGTCATTGCATGTGTGTTCTTTTCATTAACCACAGATGGATCCACCAGAGTCATTGCATGTGTGTTCTTATCCTAAACCACCAGTGTCATTGCATGTGTGTTCTTTTCAAAAACCAACACTAGAGTCATTGCGTGTGTGCTCTTTTCATAAAGCACATGGATCCACCAGAGTCATTGCATGTGTGTTATTTGCATGAACCACATGAATCCACCAGTGTCATTGCATGTGTGTTCTTTTCACAAACCACATATGGATCCACCATAGTCATTGCATGTGTTTTTTGTCACAAACCACATATGGATCCACTAGAGTCATTATATGTGTTTTATTATCCTAAAGCAGCACTAGAGTCATTGCATGTGTGTTCTCTTCATAAAACACAGCTAGAGTCATTGCATGTCTGTTCTTTTCATAAAGCATATGGATCCACCAGAGTCATTGCATGTGTGTTATTTTCATGAACAACATGGATCCACCAGTGTCATTGCATGTGTGTTATTTTCATGAACCACAAGTAGAGTCATTGAATGTGTGTTCTTTTTGCAAACCACATATGGATCCACCAGAGTTATTGCATATCTGTTCTTTTCACAAACCACATATGGATCCACCAGTGTCATTGCATCTCAGTTCTTTTCATAAACCACATGGTTCCACTAGAGTCATTGAATGTGTGTTCTTTTCACAAACCACATATGGATCCACTAGAGTCATTGCATGTCTGTTCTTTTTATAAACCACATGGATCTACTAGAGTCATTGCATGTGTGTTCTTTTCACAAACCACATATGGATCCACCAGAGTCATTGCATGCGCGTTCTTATCCTAAACCAGCACTAGAGTCGTTGAGTATGTGTTCTCTTCACAAACCACATATGGATCCACCAGAGTCATTGCATGTCTGTTCTTTTCATAAACCACATGGATCAACTAGAGTCATTGAATGGGTGTTCTTTTCACAAACCACATATGGATCCACCAGAGTCATTGCATGTACATTCTTTTCATAAACCACATGGATCCACTAGAGTCATTGCATGTGTGTTCTTTTCATTAACCACAGATGGATCCACCAGAGTCATTCCATGTGTGTTCTTATCCTAAACCAGCACTAGAGTCATTGCATGTGTGTTATTTTCATAAACCACATATGAATCCACCAGTGTGATTGCATGTGTTTTTTTCAAAAACCAGCACTAGAGTCATTGCATGTGTGTTCTTTTCATAAAGCACATGGATCCACCAGAGTCAATGCATGTGTGTTATTTTCATGTATCACATGGATGCACCAGTGTCATTGCATGTGTGTTCTTTTCATGAACCACAACTAGAGTCATTGCATGTGTGTTCTTTTCACAAACGACATATAGATCCACCAGAGTCATTGCATGTGTGTTATTTTTACAAACCACATATGGATCCACTTGAGTCATTGGATGTGTGTTCTTATCCTAATCCAGCACCAGAGTCATTGCATGTCTTTTCTTTTCACAAACCACATATGGATCCACTTGAGAAATTGCATGTGTGTTCTTATCCGAAACCAGCACCAGAGTCATTGCATGTGTGTTCTTTTCACAAACCACATATGGACCCACCAGAGTCATTGCATGTGTATTCTTTTCTCAAACCATATATGGATCCACTAGAGTCATTGTATCTGTCTGCTTATCCTCAACCAGCACCAGAGTCAATGCATGTGTGTTCTTTTCATAAAACACAGCTAGAGTCATTGCATGTCTAGTCTTTTCATCAAGCATATGGATTCACCAGAGTCACTTCAATTGTTTTATTTTCATGAACCACATGGATCCAACAGTTTCATTGCATGTGCGTTCTTTTCGTGAACCACAACTAGAGTCATTGAATGTGTGTTCTTTTCACAAACCACAGATGGGTCCACCAGAGTCATTGCATGTGCGTTCTTATCCTAAACCAGCACTAGAGTCATTGAATATGTCTTCTCTTCACAAACCACATATGGATCCACCAGAGTCATTGTATGTCTGTTCTTTTCATAAACCACATGGATCAACTAGAGTCATTGAATGTATTTTCTTTTCACAAACCACATATGGATCCACCAGAGTCATTGCATGTCTATTCTTTTCATAAACCACATGGATCCACTAGAGTCATTGCATGTGTGTTCTTTTCGTTAACGATAGATGGATCCACCAGAGTCATTCCATGTGTGTTCTTATCCTAAACCAGCACTAGAGTCATTGCATGTGTATTATTTTCATATACCACATATGAATCCACCAGTGTCATTGCATGTGTGTTCTTTTCAAAAACTATCACTAGAGTCATTGCATGTGTGTTCTTTTCATAAAGCACATGGATCCACCAGTGTCATTGCATGTGTGTTATTTTCATGAAGCACATGGATCCACCAATGTCATTGCATGTGTGTTCTTTTCATGAACTACAACTAGAGTCATTGCATGTGTGTTCTTTTGACAAACCACATATATATCCACCAGAGTCATTGCATGTCTGCTCTTTTCACAAACCACATAGATCCACTAGAGTCATTGCATGTGTCTTGTACTAAAAAGAACTAGAGTCATTGCATGTGTGTTCTTATCCTAAACCACAACTAGAGTCATTGCATGTCTATTCTTTTCATAAAGCATATGGATCCACCAGAGTCATTGCATGTGTGTTATTTTCATGAACCAGTGTCATTGCATGTGTGTTCTTTTCATGAACCACAACTACAGTCATTGAATGTGTGTTATTTTCACAAACCATATATGGATCCACCAGTCATTAAATGTATGTTCTTTTCAAAAATCACATATGGATCCACCAGTGTCATTCAATGTCCATTCTTTTAATAAACCACATGGATCCACTAGAGTCATTGCATGTGTGTTCTTATCCTAAACCAGCACTAGAGTCATTGCATGTGTGTTCTTTTCATAAAACACAGCGAGAGTCATTGCATGTCTATTATTTTCATAAAGCACATGGATCCACCAGAGTCATTGCATGTGTGTTATTTTCATGAACCACATGGATCCACCAGTGTCATTGTATGTGTGTTCTTCTCAAGAACCACAACTAGAGTCATTGAATGTGTGTTCTTTTCACAAACCACCTACGGATCCACTAGATTCATTGCATGTTTTTTTTAGAAAACACATATGGATCCACCAATGTCATTGCATGTCAGTTCTTTTCATAAACCACGTGGTTCCACTAGAGTCATTGCATGTGTGTTCCTTTCACAAACCACATATGGATCCACTAGAGTCATTGCATGTGCGTTTCTTATCCTAAACCAGCACTAGAGTCATTGAATGTGTGTTCTTTTCAGAAACCACATATGGATCCACTTGAGTCATTGCATGTCTGTTCTTTTCATAAACCACATGGATCAACTAAAGTCATTGAATGTGTGTTCTTTTCACAAACCACATATGGATCCACCAGAGTCATTTTATGTCTGTTCTTTTCATAAACCACACGGATCCACTAGAGTCATTGCATGTGTGTTCTTTTCATTAACCACAGATGGATCCACCAGAGTCATTGCATGTGTGTTCTTATCCTAAACCACCAGTGTCATTGCATGTGTGTTCTTTTCAAAAACCAACACTAGAGTCATTGCGTGTGTGCTCTTTTCATAAAGCACATGGATCCACCAGAGTCATTGCATGTGTGTTATTTGCATGAACCACATGAATCCACCAGTGTCATTGCATGTGTGTTCTTTTCACAAACCACATATGGATCCACCATAGTCATTGCATGTGTTTTTTGTCACAAACCACATATGGATCCACTAGAGTCATTATATGTGTTTTATTATCCTAAAGCAGCACTAGAGTCATTGCATGTGTGTTCTCTTCATAAAACACAGCTAGAGTCATTGCATGTCTGTTCTTTTCATAAAGCATATGGATCCACCAGAGTCATTGCATGTGTGTTATTTTCATGAACAACATGGATCCACCAGTGTCATTGCATGTGTGTTATTTTCATGAACCACAAGTAGAGTCATTGAATGTGTGTTCTTTTTGCAAACCACATATGGATCCACCAGAGTTATTGCATATCTGTTCTTTTCACAAACCACATATGGATCCACCAGTGTCATTGCATCTCAGTTCTTTTCATAAACCACATGGTTCCACTAGAGTCATTGAATGTGTGTTCTTTTCACAAACCACATATGGATCCACTAGAGTCATTGCATGTCTGTTCTTTTTATAAACCACATGGATCTACTAGAGTCATTGCATGTGTGTTCTTTTCACAAACCACATATGGATCCACCAGAGTCATTGCATGCGCGTTCTTATCCTAAACCAGCACTAGAGTCGTTGAGTATGTGTTCTCTTCACAAACCACATATGGATCCACCAGAGTCATTGCATGTCTGTTCTTTTCATAAACCACATGGATCAACTAGAGTCATTGAATGGGTGTTCTTTTCACAAACCACATATGGATCCACCAGAGTCATTGCATGTACATTCTTTTCATAAACCACATGGATCCACTAGAGTCATTGCATGTGTGTTCTTTTCATTAACCACAGATGGATCCACCAGAGTCATTCCATGTGTGTTCTTATCCTAAACCAGCACTAGAGTCATTGCATGTGTGTTATTTTCATAAACCACATATGAATCCACCAGTGTGATTGCATGTGTTTTTTTCAAAAACCAGCACTAGAGTCATTGCATGTGTGTTCTTTTCATAAAGCACATGGATCCACCAGAGTCAATGCATGTGTGTTATTTTCATGTATCACATGGATGCACCAGTGTCATTGCATGTGTGTTCTTTTCATGAACCACAACTAGAGTCATTGCATGTGTGTTCTTTTCACAAACGACATATAGATCCACCAGAGTCATTGCATGTGTGTTATTTTTACAAACCACATATGGATCCACTTGAGTCATTGGATGTGTGTTCTTATCCTAATCCAGCACCAGAGTCATTGCATGTCTGTTCTTTTCACAAACCACATGGATCCACTAGAGTCATTGCATGTGTGTTCTTATCCTAAACCAGCACTACAGTCATTGCATGTGTGTTATTTTCATTAACCACATATGGACCCACCAGAGTCATTGCATGTCTGTTCTTGTCACAAACCACATATGGATCCACCAGTCATAAAACATAGCAAGAGTCATTGCATGGCTGTTCTTTTCATAAAGCATATGGATGCACCAGAGTCATTGTAACGAGCGTTTAACTCATCAATGCCCATTGTTATGGACTTGGGTTTTGGAGAAGGAGGGAGCGCTGGAGACATCTATCGGCTAGCAAACAAGCACACAGGGGACTCAAAGATTTACCCAGGTTCAGGCCTCGTAGAGGTCCCTACTCCTGGTTGTCTGCTCGTGGAATCATCGAAGGAATCAAAGATTACAATGGTGCGTAGATGCAATCTGGCGAGGGTTGTGGAAACTAGGGTTGCGTGTGTCCTTCTCGCTGCCCCTCCTAGCCTTTCTATAGATAGGCTAGGTCTCGGGTAGCAGGTCGAGTCGGTTACAGGTTAGGGTTTTCCCCTTTTAACTTTCTATCTTTAGCTTCTTCTTGTTCTTCAAGCAATCGAGAGTCCGTAGGTTAGTCGAGTTCTCCCTTGGGCCTTGGCGACACCGTGGGCTTCCATTGTATTCTGGCCCTATATACCAAGCTCGAGTACCTGTAGGGTATACCCATGTCAGTAGCCCTCGAGTGTCCAGTGGAATCGCAGATTCGACTGGGGACTTTTTGAAGTCTTTCGAGTGCATGACTGAGTATATTTTCGACTGCTTTGTTTGTGTCATAGGGATTGTTGATGTGCGTGCCTGATTTAACCGATGTATCGGTATTAGTTAACCACCTTAGGGTGAAACAACGCAATCTACTTGAACTCGAGTCCCCGGACTCGAATCCGGAAAAGTGCTGGTGTAATTCGACTCAAGCCGTGGAGGTCTTATAGGAGTCGAATTCTAGTTATATGGGTGTGAGCACTCAACGCGTCCATCAAGGCATATTCATCGTACCTGTAGGCACGGATATATTTCTGGTAGTGCGCAGCAATGCGTTGCCAGGCCTTATTCAGGTCTTACCTTCATGCTGTAAGCGCGACATCCGAATTTTATCATCGCGGAGATGATTCGGGTGACCCAGGAGACACAGTCTCTTTGTAGGGAATAATTATGAGGCGGTGTCACCATAAACTTCGAGTGTAGACATTATCAACACATAGTACTTGGTACAAATAATCATACGGTGTGCGACCAGCGCTCCCTATGGGAGTAGCCCCCGAGTGCCTGGTTGAGTCGAAGACTCAGGTAGGGACTAAGTAACTTTTGCGAGTGCTGTCGTCTTTTGTTTGCTTGTTTCAGTCGAATTTGCTTCCGACGCTCCCTGTGGGAGTAACCCATGTCCATAGTCAAGCCATGCTTCGAGTGGTTGGGTTTGCTTTGATTATCCATGTTCCTGAAAAAGAAAAAGAAAGGAAAATCGTAGGGTGCGCGACCAGCGCTCCCTATGGGAGTAGCCCCCGAGTGCTTGGTGGAGTCGAAGACTCGAGCAAGGACTAAAGTAGTTGACGTCTTCTGCTGCGTAGCTTTGATGACGTCAGTGCTGACGATTTCATGACCTCAGTTGCCCGCTTGAGCGAGTTTGACGGGACGTGACGAGCAGTGGGTCCCACTCCCTGACTTTGATTTGACTGGGCGTGCGTAATCTTTATTTTAACTGCGCCTCCTCGATTTCCGCACGTAATGGGAGCAATGGGGGATGGTTCGTGTTTCCACTCCTCCATGTGTCTAGCACGATCTTTGCCACGCGTCCAGTAGGGTTTTTCTGAGCCATTGGATTGCATCTTCCAGGGGTTAAGTAGTGGTGCTGTGACGGTAAAATTCACATCTGCTTTTCGCTCATCTTCTGCCTTCATCGCCATTCTTGTTGCTCCATTGCTTTCTCTGCTCTCTTTTCCTCCGCGGTGCTGGACCAGCTCCGCGCGTTTCCCAGCTATTTTCTTCGATCACATCGCCGCCACGCAATGGGGAAGAAGAAGGGAGGTGCTGCCGATTCCGCCGCTGGAGAAGAAGGGCGGCTCCGCCGCCGTGGGTACCAGCACCACTGCCAGCGGGAAGAAGAAGGGCGCGGGCACCCGCGTCACGAATGGTGCGTGGCATCCCTCCATCATCAAGTATTCTTATCTCCGTCTTCTTTGCCAAGACGGAGTGCTGTCCGCCACAGTCGCCGACGCGCGCGTCCCCGGTGGTGAGATAATCCCCTCTCCTCCCGCTGGTTTTCAAGTGATGTTCTTGGCATTCATCATTCGCGGCCTCTCGTTGCCCCTGCATCCCTTCATCAGGGGCCTCCTTTGCTTTTACGGGCTCCAGCTCCATCAGCTGTCCCCAAACTCTATCCTCCACGTCCCTTGCTTCATCATCCTTTGCGAGTGCTGGCTCAAAATCGAGCCGCACTTCGGCCTGTTCAAGCGCCTCTTCAAGTTGAAGCGCCAATTTGCTTCTGGCACTTTAGTCTACGATGTAGGCGGCTGCAAAATTCACGTCGATCCATCCGCCACCTATTTCGACATCAAGCTGATGAAGTCCGTCCAAGGGTGGAGGGACAAGTGGTTCTATGTTCACGACCAGAAGGACGACGGAGACCACTTCGGACTCGCGCCCTTCGACCCCTCAACGCCATGCAGGTGGAGGCGCTCCTAGAAGAATGTAGTTATGCTTGGCGAGTCCACAGAGACAGATGTGCTGTACGAGCGCGTCTGTGACCTCGAGAGTCGCATAGGTAAAGAGGAAGGAGGCTGCGCACTCATTCGCACGTGGCTGCGCTGTCGCATCCAGCCTTTGTAGGCCAGAGTCCACCCCATGTTTCAGTGGGCTGGTGCTGACGATTCCACTCGCGTGTCTGCCGATGGCATATCCGCGAGTGAGATAGATAAAAGGGTTCGACCGGTGACCACATACACCGTCAAGGATGTCCTCCCTAGTGAGCCAGTCCTTCCTCTGTTCGACGCTTCGAACCTTCCTCCTGAGGTACAATTGTGCTACGTAGTAGCTTAGTTTGTTGATTACTTCTTTGCTGTTTACTTGCTTTTTGCTGAATTTGTTGTCTGTATGCAGGATTGGGCGGTGTCACCTTGTATGCCCCCTCTTCCTGAGGGGGTTATCCCTCGCGACGCCTTGGAAGAGGACGAGTCGGAGTCGACCGTCCCATCTGAGGTGGAAGAGGAAGCCCCCGAGTCCGGTAGTCCGGATACTCGCAAGCGTTCGCGCAGCAAGGATTCCGATGCGTCATCTCCTTTGACTCCGGAAGGTGCAGGTGTTGGTGCGGAGTCGCTGATCCCTGGCATTCCTATGAGCGCCGTGGCACCATCCTCTCGCAAGAAGATGCGATTGCCCAAGGAGTCCTCGTCAGAGTCGGGGGAACCCACTTTTGACTTTGACAAGTTTGATTGGTAAGTTTTCTAGTTTGTTTGTTCTTCTCTGTTTTGCCCTTGTTGGTTCGTCTCTGGATTTGCCTTTTCTTGATGTGGATTTTTTCTTGCAGTCAAGAGGCGTTGTCATCTTCTAGCGACGTCCAATTTTTGAAAGAATCAGGAGTCGCGACCTCAAGGGCCAAGAAAGAGGTCGAGCGTGCTCCTTCCCCTCCATTGGCGGCCCACTCCGGGCACAACTCTTCCAGTTCTCCTCATGCAGGGGAGCATCGAATGGTTGCTCGGATGACTGCACACCAAACGACTTCAGAGTCATTGGAGGATCATGTAAGTGTAGGATTTTCTTCTTTTTGATGTTGCAGTCGATGGCTTCTGCTGATCCTTTGTTATGCGATAGCTCCTTGTGAAGGAGGCCGCTCACCTGGCGAAGCAAGTGCTTGCGATGGGCCGCCAGTATGCGATGCTGGAGACGCGTCATCGCTTGGTTGAGAGTGAGTGTCCTGCACTTCTTCTTATTCTCCTTTTATATAGTCGACTGATAGTCAATCCTTTTTGTTTTGTAGCTGAACATAATGCCATCCTGCGTGACGCCGCCACCTTGGAGAAAACACTCGCCGTGGCTATGAAGGGTCACGATGAGGCAATCACGGCGTGCGACGAGGCACAGAGGCGTGAAGAGGATCTACATGCCTCCATTGCATCCAGGGAGAAGTTGATCGAAGAACATATTTTCTCGATTGCCAAAGCCCTCTCAGGTACCTTGGTTTAATATCATTGTTGTTCTCTTGTTCGGTGTTTGCCATTGGCATTGATGTTTATATCCATGTGTTGGTTTGTGTACAGATGCTAGCGGTTTGAGCTTCGATCCTCAGGCCCTCCGATGCGACGACGCTTTGGTGGGTGCGCTTTCAGCAGTCAAGGATCGCAGCACCGCCGTTCAAGATACGCTTTCCAAGGCCAAGGGCGTTCTCAGTCGCCTCCAGGAGGAGTTGATGCCCAAGGCTGAGCTAATCGAGAACATGGACGATCTAGTGGAGTCTCTCGCCGGGGGTGTTCCTTCCAGCTTCAAGAACTCACTCCACGCGGCTGGTGCGTCCATGTCACTTTCCATGGTGTAGTCCCACAGAGTCGAGATTGATCCTGCCGCGGTGTCAAAGGCGATGCCCATTAGCGCGGACGGCCAGCAGGTAGTCTTTGCTCCTTTCGCGACTGCCTGTGGAAAATATGGGCCGCAACTGATAAACACGGTTGCGAAATACTCTGAGGAGCTGCAACGTGCCAAGAAGGCGGCAAAGGCTGCGGCATCAGGGGCTGGCGGAAAGTCAGTGGCATCTGACACTGCCACGGACTTGATGAAGCCCCTGAATCCGTCGAAGTCGAAGAAGCCAATCGCTCCTCAGTAGCTTTGTAATAGTTAACTAGTTTATGTCCTTTGTTAAGAACATGCCTGCTGGCGAGTGTATCTGCTGATACTTTTGCTAGTCTTGAATGCACTTGAATCTTTTGTCTTTGTGTTGATTTGGTCGTCTTATTTGTTTCTATCTTGGCTTGTGGTAGGGTACATCAAGTGATCCTTTGAGGGAAACACAGGACTCGCCGCCTCTTGATGATACTTTGGCACCGCCATGCTCCAGGGTAGATGAGTTGTCGCTGCTTTCGCGACTGCGTGACCACGTGAAGCAGCTGGAGCGTGAGTTGCCCGTGCTCCGCGGTAATGCGGATGTATGGAAGTCAAAGGCGGAGAAAGCCGCCGCTCGAGAGCAGTATCTGCTTGGCGAGGTGACGCAGCTGGGCGACCAATTCAAGTGTTAGTTTGCTTGCTCTTATCTTTTCCTTGTAGTCGCTCACGATGGTGCGTTGTCCTTATGCTGCTATTGCTGCTTCGTGTAGTTGTCAGCGCGCGTCATCCGCAGGATGAGAAGGATAGAATTGCCATTCGTATGCATGATCTTACCTAGGAGCAACTTCAAGAGACTGGATAATTCTCGGTAGATCATGATCGTGCGATTGCGCTGGCGACCCTGCAGGATCGTGCGTCGCGAATGCTGGACTTTCTGAAGAAGTCGCAGTCATGCTTGAAGAACATTTATCGGACGATGTTTCCGCTGGATGTTGCTCCATCAAGCTTGCTAGCCCTCCTTGCCAAGTTTCAAGACCTGACCGCGGTTCGCGAGTGCGTGAGGCAACAGTTGGTGGCTGGTGCCAAGGCCGCTCTATCGCTGGTGTGACTGCATAGGCATGACGTAGATCTTGCGGTAAATGCGGCTGGGCCACCTGCGCCACCAGCAGGTTCTGCCTGGAATATGGTGCCGCACTACCAGGCGGTGGATCGCCCAGCAGAAGAGATCGTCGACTTCTTTGAGGAACAAACCAACATACTTTTGTTGCAGTAGTACCTTGATTTGTATCCTGCACATGAGTGTACCCGTGTTGTAAAGTTCGTATAAATGTTATGTATAATTGACTATCGAATATGTATAAAGAGCTTGTTAGCATGTAAGTGCGTTGCACTATGCGACTCCTTTTCGTTATCCTGGCCATGGGTTTATCTCAGTCCCTTGTCAACCTATCAGGTGCGTTGCAACTGGGTTGATTTTGTGTCAAGGGTTTCGATTGATGTGCCAGCTACTCAGGATATCACGTTTTAGTTATAGGGTGGCGTAGCCCCCGAGTCGATAAGTTGCGGAAAAATAAAGGTAGACATAGAGTTTTGGGGAACTTAGCTTTATTTATTCATGAGACAGTACGAAGTACAATGTGTGGCTAAGTAGCCTTGGCTGCGTGCCTTATGTGCACTGTAAAAGTAAAAACGACTAAGGGTAGAAGTGTCGCAGCTGCGCGATGTTCCAGGGGTTGGAGTATGCGACTCCTGTCTCTAAATCTTGAAGGCGATAGGCGCCACCTAGGATTACTTCTGTAATCACGTATGGTCCTTCCCAGGGGGACTCGATCTTGAGATGCCCCTGCTGCTTCAGTCGCAGGACCATGTCACCTTCGACGAAGGATCTGGGGCGTAGCCTCTTACTGTGGTAGTTGTGCAGGTTTTGCTGGTAGATCGTTGATCTTTCCACGACGATTTCTCTTGCCTCGTCAAGGAGGTCGACAGAGTCTTCGAGTGCGAGGGATGACTCTTGTTTGCTGTAAGCAACCAAGCGCGGCGCCTTGTACCGTACCTCGGCGGGTAGCACTGCCTCGGCTCCGTGCACCATCAAGAATGGCGTGTAGCCCGTGGCACTGTTTGGAGTTGTGCGTAGGCTCCAGAGTACTAATTGCAGTTCGTCTGGCCATCAACCCGCAGCTTGTTCGAGTGGCCGGAGGAGTCGCTTCTTGATGCCACCGCAGACGAGCCCGTTTGCTTTTTCCACCTGACCGTTGGTCTGTGGATGTGCTACCGAGGCGTAGCTGATATTGATCCCCAGATTCTCGCAAAATTCTTGGAATTCCTTGGATGTGAAGTTCGTCCCATTGTCGGTGATGATGCTGTGCGGTACTCTGAAACGGTAGACGATGGATTCGAAGAACCTAACTGTGTTGTGTCTTGATTGGTTGGTCACTAGCATGGCCTCAATCTACTTGGTGAATTTGACGACTAGGACCAAGAGGTAGACGTAGCCTCCTCGTGAGGACCTTGGGAGTTTGCCAACCATGTCGAGTTCCCATTGCGTGAAGGGCCAGGCCAATGGAATTGGCCGGAGCTCTGCGCCAGGTGCGTGCGGCTTGTCCGTAAATCATTGGCAAGCGTTGCATTTTTGGACGATGTTGTTGGCATCGTGCATGGCCGTAGGCCAATACAATCCAGCTCGTAGAGCTTTGGCAACGAGGGCGCGACTACCGGCGTGGTGCCCGCAGGTCCCCTCATGGATGTTGAGGAGAACAGTGATACATTGCAAATGTATCTATAGTTTTTGATGTTCCATGCTTGGTTTTATCCACTTTCTTGTGTTTTTTTGCAACTTTGGAGTACTTTTCATATGATTTCTTGGAGTAACCTATTAACAAGAGCCACAGTGCCAGCTGCCTGTTTTCTGTTGTTTTTGGTTCCAAGAAAGTCAGAAAATGAATATTCTCGGAATTGGACGGGACAAAACCAAAGTGCCTATTTTTTCGGAAGTGATCTAGTGCCAGAATACGAGACGGAGAAGGGCCAGGGGCCGGCCACACCACCTGGCCACGCGGCCAGGCTAGGCCCGCGCCAAGGGGTGGTGTGGTGCCTCCCGGCACCCCCTCGGCTTCTGCTTCCGCCTATATATTGCCCTCAGGACGAAAACCCTAAGTAGCCGATCAAAAATCCACGAAAGAGTCTGTAGCCGCCGTCATCTCCATTGTAACACCCTCAAATCGGCCCTATGCAAGTTTTAGCGCTGCCCGCCAAACCCGCATAGAAATGATTCATGGACGCCCACCAGGCACTTTCATGCGGGTGGAAAACGAAGTAATACCATTACACAACAGTCCTCGATGGGACCCACAGAACAGATATATATACAATACGACTCCACGAAGCAAGAATACAGATATACAATACAAAGATCCAAATCACCTTGAAATCGATAGGGCGTCCGACTACGGACAAGATGCAAATGGGGCTAAGAGCCCTGAAGAATAACCAATGGCGTCCATAACCCTGCCCAGGCCAAGCCGGAAGGGTAACCCTGCTAACGACGACGATCTCAAACCTGCTAAACAAAAGGGGTGCTAACAAAGGGCAAAGGAAAAAGAGGAGCATCAGTACTGAGGCTAGTACACGGCGAGGCTAGAATTCGATGGCTCTTTCCTACATAGGTATGGTGGACTGAAGCGGCAGCGCAGCGGCACTAAACAACCTATAGAGACTCGGTATCACTGGCGGCTATTAGAGAGGGGTAAGAAAGACCTATTCGAATCCAACCTGAAGCTAACACCAAACAAACCCATCCTGGTATTTCCCCCTCGAGACCAAACGAGGAAGTCGGACCAAGGAACTCACACAGTTGGCAATTTTACTCATTCCATTATAATTGAAGCACTTACTAGTCAGATATAGATAGCGTGGGCCTTCCTGATAGCATAAGTAGTGGGTAGTTTTAATCACCATTTCTGTTGTAGTTGGAACATTTACTAGTCAGATATAATAGTCCCGAGGAATCCCAAAACCCAGCAGTTGGGGACACTTTTATCACATTCCATTGGAGTTGCAATACTTACTATGCAGGTATAGTATGACACGGATCACCTCGGATCCACCAGATGTTGGCATTTTTATTACCCATTCCGTTATACTTGAGCTGATTACTAGTCACATATTTAGTCAAGTTTATAGCACTACTTTAGTTATGCTTGTCTATGATCGAGATACTGTGCTCCAAGTCGTCCATAACCACGGACACGGCTTTCAGAAAGTTTTACCCTGCAGGGGTGCACAAATAGCAACACACACTCGATCAACCTCGGAAAAACCAACTCAAAACCCAACGAGGCATTCACGACAAAGCGATCACATGATTCATAAAATATTTCAGGGGGCCACCCCACTAAGCTACCCGCAGCAAAGTTGGGCGGCTCCGGAACGGACCCAGGGTTTGTGTGGACGGATGTAAACGACTAGGAACCCGAAAGTGTGACTGGGCTTGTCGATACAGCGAAAACGTGTCATGATCCTAAACAGTACAGGTGCTCCACGCACAATCGTAAATAAAGCAGTAACATGGCATAAGTACGGGATAGGAATAAAGCCCCAAACTACTTTGTGGCCCCAAGAAATAGAAATGAATCAAGCTCTGGCTTAGGGGGGTCCATAAGGCCTCCCGGATGTGGATAGTGCGAAAAATCAAGGAACAGGTATCAAGTACTCAGGGTCCTACGGGACACAAGTGAGCGTGGAAGAACCAAATAACATCTATTGCCCACCGATGCCTCTACATTAATTATAGCTAGCATTTCAATAGTTGTATTTAAAGTCATGATCATCTCCACCGGTAAGCATCTCCACCATTAACATCTGCCAGCATTCCAACAACTGTGGTACTTGACAACACGAGATCACACCTGAGTAAGCGACTACGACTTGCAAGGCCAGCTATCTACCAAACACAGGGAATAGGAGGTGTCCAAGGCAATATAGAGGCTGCACGGGATATACTGGGATACGGAAACTAAATCATCGCGACACGGATAGCAATAGATCAACAGGAGGAAATAAAGACTATAAATGCAAAATAGGTAGAAGGGGGAGAGATGCTCGCTTGGGAAACACTGCTGAAGGATCATAACCGGAGAACTTTTCGATACTCGCATCAACTCATCGGCCTAATCCGCGAAGAAGCCAACACTAGCACAAACACCAGATGAACTATTTAATACTACGGCAAAAGATGCGGCATGATTATGATATGATGCAGAGATGAACAATTTAATATGCGACAGTCAATAATGTCATATTATAAAAATAATGGGGGTCTCGGATAGGGAATCACATTAGGTTCGGCAAACTTGGGCTCTGAGGGGTTCGGGGTTCGACAGGGTTCGACGGGGATCGGTCTCGGCGGGAACGTTCTCAGACAACGGAGTAGATCTTGGCGTTCCGGGAAGAAGGACTTGGTTTGGCGTCGGGGGGGGCATCGGATTCGCCCTGGTCGGTGTTGATCTTGTCGTCGCGAAGATCTTGTCGGGTCCGTGTACCAGGTCAGTCTTGGCATTTGGGAAGAAGAACTTGGCGTTCTGTGTCGGCGACCTTGGCGTCCGGGTTCTCGACGAACTTGGCGTATCCGAGATGGAGAGCTTGCCGTTTCGTGGCGATCTTGGTGGTCTTCGGATCACCGGGATCGGGCTTCGGGGTCTCGGTCATCGGACCTGTGATGGAGATCTTGTCGTCGGCGCGCTCGGGGTCTCGGATTTGGCGCAGATGGTTCATCACTGTCGATCTTGGTGTGGTCCTTGTACAACTAGCCGCCTTGGACGCTCGGGTCCATCAGGAGGTCATGGCGTTCGTGAGGGAGAGCTCGGGGCATCTAAACCATGAAGGAGACCTTGTCGTTCCTACATCGAAGGCCTTGGGGTTTTCGTGGCGGAGATCTTGAGGTGTGGCGGTTTCCGAGAAGAAGATCTTGTCACCCGATGTCCTTTGGTTAAATGCAGACAGCACACAATAATCCTGGTTCATGCCTTGTCATCTCACGGTCACAAAAGCTCACTCATACTCTACTCTGGAAGCACTAGTACACCCAACACCCCATGGCAGTACTAGTATATGCACAACTGCGAATAGGGCATCGCTGACGAAGCCGAGGTCGATGCGGTGCTAGGAGGGGGCCGCGTCCGTGAGGTCGAGGCAGGGGATCTGCCGGCGGCACGGGGCGGGTCAGATGAGGACCAGAGGAGAGGGCGGTGCGCAACTGCCAGGCAGAGAAGAGGCGCCAGACAAGGGAGGCGGGCTCCGGCGACCACGAGCTTGTAGGCTCGGTGCTCCGGACGAAGGGGCTCTGGTGGAGGCGGAGGATGTGGGTCGAGCGGAGGACGCGCTGGCGGCAAGAGGCGGAGGCCGGCACGAGGAGCTCGACCCGAGGCGACGGCCGGAGGTCATTGGCGAGCACGGAGGGCGACCGGAGGCGGGCTCGAGGAAGATGGCGGCGGAGGAGGCGTTGTAGAGGCGAGGCGCAGGCGGCGGCCATGGCGCCTGGTGGTGGCTGAGAGGGGGCGCGGAGACGGGGCTCCAGGGCCTGCCCACGGTGGCGGGGCTGCACGGTGCTCGGGGCGACGACCATCGGAGCGGCTCGGCGGCGGGGAAGATCGGCGAGGTGAGGGGCCAGGGCGGAGACGGGCGATGCCGGTGGTGCCCGATGGGGTGGGGGTCGAGGCGACGACGGAGAGGAGGGAAACAGGAGAGAGGGGCAGCGAGGAGGGAGGCCGGCGAGAGGGGCGGCGAGGAAGGGAAGGGCGCAGGCGGCGACCCGGGCGGAGGCGCGGAGAAGATGGGCTACGGGGTAGGTGGGATTGGGAGGAAGGAGTCGCGGGGAGGCGTGGCTCGTGGTGGGCCAGGCGGCACGCTGGACGTTGCGCGAGCGGCAGGGTGGGATCGCGATGCGCCTGGGGAGTGGGGTGAGCGGGGGTTTGGGCAGGTGGCGTTGGGGTGCACCTAGGTGGGGCTGGGGGGCTGTGCAGGCAGGGGACTGGGTGATGCGGGACAGGAGAGCGGGGGTGGGGTCCGCTTGTCGGGATGTGGCAGGTGGGGAGGTGGCGATGGTGTGGTCTGGTGGTGGGCGGCTGGCTGTGGGAAGGGAGTAGGTGGAGGTGGCTGGGTGGGAGAAACGGTTGGTGGCGGCAGGGATTTTGGCAGGTGGGGGAGAGAGAGGGAGAGAGAGAGAGAGATAGTGGCGGCGGAGGGGGTGTGTGGGTTAGGGTTTGGTTAGGATTAGACTAGGTTTTAGTTTAGGGCTTGGAGGTGACCGGCCGGGATTTCGGGCCTGGCGGGCTGCCTCTCAAAAATAAAATAAATGTTTTAATATTTAAAACGGGGCTTTTGAAATCTGTTGGTAGACAAAACAAAATATTCCGGACAGACCCGGGTTTTATAGTTTGAATAAAAGACGGGTCGTTTAGAAAACAAAATAGGCTTTTCGAAAATAGTTTAGACAAAACATATGCATGATGATGACGATGCTCAAATGCAATGTGTCATGATGACATTAGCATGCGGTCATGATGATGCAATGCACAAAAACAACGCGATTTTCTAGTAGTGGTTTTTTGCGGGATGCCACAATCCAACACCACTAACAAAGGATCTCGCCCTCGAGATCCGCCTCATGGTACCAGAAAGAAGGTCGGCGATGTAAATCTCCTCGCTTCGTGTAGATCCTCGCGACACCACTAACAAGAGGTCGTTGTCCATGATCGTCGAGAGAACACTCTGGTAACAAAGGACGAAGGTAGAGGTATCCACAAATAAAGCCACCTCTAACTTCCGTGGAAGGAGTAAATTGCTTGATCCACTGATTCGATGTACAAGAGCGAATGATAAGGGTAGTCGGATGGTGATCAGTCCATCACGCACCCAAACCATTACTCTGCACACGAATAGGTGAATTGTGCAACCAACTCTCGGAATTAGACTGAAGATCTCGACAAACGAGGTTTGGAAACAAAAGAGGGATGCAGACTCTGCATCGGATCTGGCGTAGATGATGTCGTCGTGTCAGAAAACACCGAAAGGCACGAGAAGGAACAAAGAGAAGTCCCACAGATGAAGGATTCCTCAGATAGCATGAAGACCGGAGGTAGAAACACTATTACCACAGAAGGAAGCGAAACCCTGAAGGTACGACGGAAACCCAACCACGAGAATTCCTGGACTCGAAGAAAAGATAAGAGAGAAGGTTCAAAACACGCAGAGGTAAGAGGAGAACAGCAGAGGGGTAAGGAGTAAAATCAGACCTAATCAGATCTATCCAACCGATTTTGCAAAATAGTTTTGACACTCTACTTCGGCCGTTAGCTAGGTTATCCTACCGGCTGGACTTGTGGGGTATCGCAACTACTGAGCTATGATACCACTCTGTAACACCCTGAAATTGGCCCTATGCAAGTTTTAGCGCTGCCTGCCAAACCCGCATAGAAACGATTCAAGGACGCCCACCAGGCACTTTCGTGCGGGTGGAAAACGAAGTAATACCATTACACAACAGTCCTCAATGGGACCCACAGAACAGATATATATACAATACGACTCCACGAAGCAAGAATACAGATATACAATACAAAGATCCAAATCACCTTGAAATCGATAGGGCGTCCGACTACGGACAAGATGCAAATGGGGCTAAGAGCCCTGAAGAATAACCAATGGCGTCCATAACCCTGCCCAGGCCAAGCCGGAAGGGTAACCCTGCTAACGACGACGATCTCAAACCTGCTAAACAAAAGGGGTGCTAACAAAGGGCAAAGGAAAAAGAGGAGCATCAGTACTGAGGCTAGTACACGGCGAGGCTAGAATTCGATGGCTCTTTCCTACATAGGTATGGTGGACTGAAGCGGCAGCGCAGCGGCACTAAACAACCTATAGAGACTCGGTATCACTGGCGGCTATTAGAGAGGGGTAAGAAAGACCTATTCGAATCCAACCTGAAGCTAACACCAAACAAACCCATCCTGGTATTTCCCCCTCGAGACCAAACGAGGAAGTCGGACCAAGGAACTCACACAGTTGGCAATTTTACTCATTCCATTATAATTGAAGCACTTACTAGTCAGATATAGATAGCGTGGGCCTTCCTGATAGCATAAGTAGTGGGTAGTTTTAATCACCATTTCTGTTGTAGTTGGAACATTTACTAGTCAGATATAATAGTCCCGAGGAATCCCAAAACCCAGCAGTTGGGGACACTTTTATCACATTCCATTGGAGTTGCAATACTTACTATGCAGGTATAGTATGACACGGATCACCTCGGATCCACCAGATGTTGGCATTTTTATTACCCATTCCGTTATACTTGAGCTGATTACTAGTCACATATTTAGTCAAGTTTATAGCACTACTTTAGTTATGCTTGTCTATGATCGAGATACTGTGCTCCAAGTCGTCCATAACCGCGGACACGGCTTTCAGAAAGTTTTACCCTGGAGGGGTGCACAAATAGCAACACACACTCGATCAACCTCGGAAAAACCAACTCAAAACCCAACAAGGCATTCACGACAAAGCGATCATAGGATTCATAAAATATTTCAGGGGCCCACCCCACTAAGCTACCCTCAACGAAGTTTGCCGGCTCCGGAACAGACCCAGGGTTTGTGTGGACGACTGTAAATGACTGGGAACCCGAAAGTGTGATTGGGCTTGTCGATACAGCGAAAACGTGTCACGATCCTAAACAGTACAGGTGCTCCACGCACAATCGTAAAGAAAGCAGTAACATGGCATAAGTACAGGATAGGAATAAAGCCCCAAACTACTTTGTGGCCCCAAGAAATAAGAATGAATCAAGCTCTGGCTCAGGGGGGGTCCATAAGGCCTCCGGATGTGGATAGTGCGAAAAATCAAGGAACGGGTATCAAGTACTCGGGGTCCTACGGGACACAAGTGAGCGTGGAAGAACCAAATAACATCTATTGCCCACGGATGCCTCTGCATTAATTATAGCTAGCATTTTAATAGTTGTATTTAAATTCATGATCATCTCCACCGGTTAGCATCTCCACCATTAACATCTGCAGCATTCCAACAACAACTGTGGTACTTGACAACACGAGATCACACCTGAGCAAAAGACTACGACTTTCAAGGCCAGCTATCTACCAAACACGGGGAATAGGAGGTGTCCAAGAAAATATAGAGGTTGCACGGGATATACTGGGATACGGAAACAAAAGCATCGCGACACGGATAGCAATAGATCAACAGGAGGAAATAAAGGCTATAAATGCAAAATAGGTAGAAGGGGGAGAGATGCTCGCTTGGGAAACACTGCTGAAGGATCATAACAGGAGAACTTGTCGATACTCGTATCAACTCATCGGCCTAATCCACGAAGAAGCCAACACTAGCACAAACACCGGATGCACTATTTAATACTACGGCAAAAGATGCGGCATGATTATGATATGATGCAGAGATGAACAATTTAATATGCGACAGTCGATAATGTCATATTATAAAAATAATGGGGGTCTCGGATAGGGAATCACATTAGGTTCGGCGAACTTGGGCTCCGAGGGGTTTGGGGTTCGACATGGTTCGACGGGGATCGGTCTCGGCGGGAACGTTCTCAGACAACGGAGTAGATCTTGGCGTTCCGGGAAGAAGGACTTGGTTTGGCGACAGGGGGGCATCGGATTCGCCCTGGTCGGTGTCGATCTTGTCGTCGCGAAGATCTTGTCGGGTCTGCATACCGGGTCAGTCTTGGCGTTTGGGAAGAAGAACTTGGCGTTCCGTGTCGGCGACCTTGGCGTCTGGGTTCTCGACGAACTTGGCGTATCCGGGATGGAGAGCTTGCCATTCCGTGGCGATCTTGGCGGTCTTCGGATCACCGGGATCGGGCTTCGGGGTCTGGGTCATCGGACCTGTGAAGGAGATCTTGTCGTCGGCACGCTCGGGGTCTGGATTCAGCGCAGATGGTTCATCACTGTCGATCTTGGCGTGGTCCTTGTACAACTAGCCGCCTTGGACGCTCGGGTCCATCAGGAGGTCATGGCGTTCATGAGGGAGAGCTCGAGGCGTCGAAACCGTGAAGGAGACCTTGTCGTTCCTACATCGAAGGCCTTGGGGTTTTCGTGGCGGAGATCTTGAGGTGTGGCGGTTTCCGAGAAGAAGATCTTGTCACCCGATGTCCTTTGGTTAAATGCAGACAGCACACAATAATCCTTGTTCATGCCTTGTCATCTCACGGTCACACAAGCTCACTCATACTCTACTCTGGAAGCACTAGTACACCCAACACCCCATGGCAGTACTAGTATATGCACAACTGCGAATAGGGCATCGCTGACGGAGCCGAGGTCGATGCGGTGCTGGGAGGGGGCCGCGTCCGTGAGGTCGAGGCAGGGGCTCGGCGGGCGGCATGGGGCGGGCCAGATGAGGACCAGAGGAGAGGGCGGTGCGCAACTGCCAGGCAGAGAAGAGGCGCCAGACAGGGAGGGCGGGCTCCGGCGACCACAAGCTTGTAGGCTCGGTGCTCCGGACGAAGGGGCTCTAGCGGAGGCGGAGGATGTGGGCCGAGCGGAGGAGGCGCAGGCGGCAAGAGGTAGAGGCCGGCGCGAGGAGCTCGACCCGAGGCGACGGCCGGAGGTCGTTGGCGAGCACGGAGGGCGACCGGAGGCGGGCTCGAGGCAGATGGCGGCGGGAGGAGGCGCTGTAGAGGGGAGGCGCAGGCGGCGGCCATGGCGCCTGGCGGCGGCTGAGGGGGGCACGGAGACGGGGCTCCAGCGCCTGCCCATGGTGGCGGGGATGCACGGTGCTCGGGGCGGCGACCATCGGAGCGGCTCGGCGGCGGGGAAGATCGGCGAGGTGAGGGGCCGGGGCAGAGACGGGCGACGCCGACAGTGCCCGATGGGGTGGGGGTCGAGGCGACGATGGAGAGGAGGGAGACCAGCGAGAGGGGCGGCGAGGAGGGAGGCCGGCGAGAGGGGTGGCGAGGAGGGGAAGGGCGCAGGCGGCGACCGGGGCGGAGGCACGGGGAAGATGGGCTGTGGGGTAGGTGGGATTGGGAGGAAGGAGTCGCGGGGAGGCGTGGCTCGTGGTGGGCCAGGCGGCACGCGGGACGTGGGGCGAGCGGCAGGGTGGGATCGCGATGCGCCTGGGGAGTGGGGTGAGCGGGGGTTTGGGCAGGTGGCGTTGGGGTGCGCCCAGGTGGGGCTGGGGGGCTGTGCAGGCAGGGGACTGGGTGATGCGGGACAGGAGAGCGGGGGTGGGGTCCGCTTGTCGGGATGTGGCAGGTGGGGAGGTGGCGATGGTGTGGTCTGGTGGTGGGCGGCTGGCTGCGGGAAGGGAGTAGGTGGAGGTGGCTGGGCGGGAGAAACGGTCGGTGGTGGCAGGGATTTTGGCTGGTGGGGGAGAGAGAGAGAGAGAGAGAGAGAGAGAGAGAGAGAGAGAGAGAGAGATAGAGAGAGAGAGAGAGAGATAGTGGCGGCGGAGGGGGTGTGTGGGTTAGGGTTTGGTTAGGATTAGACTAGGTTTTAGTTTAGGGCTTGGAGGTGACCGGCCGGGCTTTCGGGCCTGGCGGGCTGCCTCTCAAAAATAAAATAAATGTTTTAATATTTAAAACGGGGCTTTTGAAATCCGTTGGTAGACAAAACAAAATATTCCGGACAGACCCGGGTTTTATAGTTTGAATAAAAGACGGGGCGTTTAGAAAACAAAATAGGCTTAGCATGCGGTCATGATGATGCATGCGGTGGCGGGGCCTCTAGTGTGATGCATGAGTAGTTCATCCTTGGACTACGGATCCATGTAGTAGCTAGATGGCTGGTTCTCCTCCTTTGTGCTTTCATGTTTAGATCTTGTGAGCTCCGTTCATGATCAAGATCATCTATTTGTAATTCATACATGTTGTGTTTGCGGGGATCCGATGGATATTGAGATGTTATTTTAGATTGATTATTGATTCTATCATGTCTTTGTTATTTGAGATCTTGGATGCTTTCCGTTGTTAGTAGCTATCTTGGCCAAGTAGATGCTAGCAACTCGATAGTGGGTTCATGCCTCTGGTAATCTGGGAAAGTGACAAAAATCTCTAAGGTACTAGATGTGATGTTGCTACTAGGGAGAAAACAACAATCCGTTGTTCATAGAATAATCGTATTGTTTACTTACACGCAGTTTGTAAAGCAATAATCTGTTGCTTGCAACTTAATACTGGAGGGGGTTTGGATGATAACCTGAAGGTGGATTATTAGTCATAGATGCAGTTGGATGGCGGTCTATGTATTATGTTGTAATGCCCAATCAAGTCTCAGAGGAGTCAAGATGATTAGTATATGCATGTATTGCTTTCTCGGTGTTTGTCAATTGCCCCGCTGTAATTTGTTCACCCAGCATGTTATCTATCTAAGGAGAGCCACCTCTAGTGAACTATGGATCCCGGTCTTTTTCTTTACATACAATCTATAAACTGTTTATGCTTTGTGTTTACTTTCTGCAAACTATTACTTCTTTCCATTCGATACGTTTAATCCTTTGTTTTCCGCAAAATACGGTGAGATTGACAACCTCATCGCAAGTTGGGGACAAAGTTCTGTGATTCTGTTGTACAGGTCTCCATGTTGCTACTATCACCGGTAGTGCGCCCTGCCAAAGCTCAGCTAGTAACACCTTTGGGGTGTTTCCTTGCTCCTACTGGTTCGATTAAACCTTGGTTTCATAACAGAGGGAAAACTTACTGCTGTGCTCATCATACCTTCCTCTTGGGGTTCCCAACGAGCTCTACGTCGAAAGTCGAGCGCATCAATATCTTTTCTGGCGCCGTTGTCGGGGAGTCAAGGACATCTTCACAAGGGGAGTCCCTCATAACCAATCTCTTTACTTTGTTGTTTTTGTTTTTCTTAGTTTCTTTTTGCTTTGTTTGCTTGTTTTGTTCTTCAAAAAACACAAAAAATTTAGTTTTACTTGTTTGCTTTATTATTCAAAAACACAAAAAAAAATTAAGTCTCCTTTAGTTGTCACCTCTTCCTTAGCTCACCATGTTGATCCCTACTTTCACCTTGAAAGACCTTTCAATTGGTAGTGGTTCTATAATTGGGAAAGATAATATTGAAGAATTCTTTAATCATGTTAGCAAACATGAGGATACTGAGGATAGATCCCTTGCAGAACTTGCTCCAAACTATGAGATTGCTGCAGCTTCTTTAATTCACATGTTAGAAGCTAGGTTTGTTAACCTCAACCCTTAATGCAAGTAATGTTTCTTAAGCTTAAAGAAATAGAGGACCCTGAAAAGAGGGATTTTATTCTAGAAACTTTGTTTAAGGAGTTCTATGATGTTGCCAAAGAAGCTAGGAAAGTCTTTGAACGTTTCAATATGCTAGGCTCATGTGTAGATGTTGTTGGTACACGAGAAAAAATGAACAAAACCGAACCTAATGGGGAGGAACCTAAGATACCAATATCCTTTAAACTAGTAGCAATATATGATGCCATAGAAAAGAATCTTGATTGGATTGTTCCTGCAAACCCTTTTGATGAGAATAGTGAACCCAAGAGCATTGAGAGAGGATCCTCTAAAACTTATTTGGATGATATACCTTGCCTTGTTGAAAATATTTCTGGTATTGATCTTAATGCTTCTTCATTTGAGAACACTTGATTCTTTATTTTCTTCTTATGACTAACTTAAAGGCGTTAAAAAAGTACTTATTGGGAGATAACCCAAAAGTTTTAGATGAGTCTTGGAAGTTATTACCTCTGTAATAACCTCTCCTTATCATTTTTAATTGCCTTTTGTGCCAAGAGTAATCTCTAATGAGAGAGAAGTAATGATTGGGAAGGTTGTTGTCCCGAAACAGATTTCTGTGCTTCACCGTAAACATTCGTGAGACCGCTCGGTATGTCGGATTGAGCTGTAATGTTTTGTGCTTCTGCCATAGGTTGTTATCTAACTTTCGTTAGTTCAACACTTTTTTATTTGAGCAATATAAGGTCTTCGAAAAAATTCGTCTTTACCTGCTGGTCTGTTTTGACAGATTTCTGTCATTTTCTGCATTTGCTTCTTGTTGGTTCCTTCTTAAGTTCTTTTGGGGAATTGAGCTTTTTGAGGGAAGTGCTACAGTAGCTAGTGTTCTAATGGAAGTTTATTTGGTGTTAGAACTGAACCCTAAGACTTATTTATCTTAAGTGCACTAATGTTGCTAATAAAGATTGTGTGAAGTTTTGTATGAAGGAAAAATTGCAGGTGTATGGAAGGAATGAGTAATGAGATGAAGAATGGACTAAATCTCAAGCTTGGTGATGCCACGCGTGTCACCCCAAGAAATATCCAAGAAGTACAAGCGTCAAATCTTGGGGATGCCCAAGGCATCCCCTTCTTCATCAATAAAAATCCCAGGTTTCTTCCAAACGCTTCATTTTTATTGTTTCATGCACAGTTGTGTTTTTCTTGGAGCGTCTTCTTTTTCGTTTTGGATTTGGTTTTTGTTTGCTTTGGTTTGCTTAGTTTTATGAATAAATTGGTTGGACCCCCTCTTTCTTACATTGGTTTGCAAATAGTTTCGTTTGGTTTGGAAAAGAGTAGGAAAGTTCATACTTATGTGGTAAAAAGAGCTTGTTTTTGACTGTGGCCTATGCTTTGTCATGCCATGCTTGATATTGTTTTGGCTTTATGCTTAGTATTCTTTGCTGTAGAATGACTTGTTATAAACAATTGATATTGCTTAATGTGCCTTGGATGAATCATGCGTTGTTTTAGCATATTAAAGCATAGTATAGTGGTATTCTCCTTTGATGCTTTATTTGGGTTGACTTGGCGCATGCTCACACCATGTTATGACTATCTCAAGTCACCATAACCTTTATGATCCTTTAGTTTTCAACTTTTAGTATCACTTTATGCTTTGATCAATGATGTTTTGTCGCTCTGCATGATTATGGCCATTATTGCTCTCTTAGTTTGTCGCTCCCAGTCTTTTGCTAGCCTCCACAACAAAGTATGAGTTCCACTAATGCATCCAACTCCCTAAACCAAGTTATTCCAAAGATTCCACCATACCTACCTACTAGCTTATGCTATTCCAAGTATATTCATGCTTTTGTTTACCTTCCACTTGTTATGAGAAAACTAGTGATTAAAGCTCTCACGAACTTGATGGAACACTTTACTTTTTGCCTCTAATAAACTTGAACCATTGGGTCCTTCTTTGTTGCGTATATGCTTGCGCTTTATAAGTTTAAATTAGCAGAACCATGTTTCATGGGGAACGCTTTGAACATTGCACTTGTACTTTGTACCCTGTTGATATCATGTTCTTTTGCTTACGGATCCCGGCGGTGTGAAATAAAAGTGGAACTTGTAAGATCATGGAGTTTGTATGTGTGTTAGAGAAACGCCTGGGCCGCTAGCCTAAGCCATGCCTAATCATGGTGGAAACTTGCAGCATCACCATAATGAGCACTCTATGAAGCATCCTCAATAAAAACCTATGCAAATAGCAAATAAAAAGATCGCTGAGATGCTCATTGTCTGCTTGCCTTGTCATTTTTATTATGGGAAAGCTCCCGTATCATGTGCAAGGGGTACCCCGTTGGCGGTTCTTAATGATACACATATACTTACAATGATAAGAGCTTACTCGTGACTAAAGTTGAGTAGCACGAGGATCGGTCTTCGCAAGTAAGGGGCATGAGATTTCGGTTTATAACTTGTCAAATATATCCTCTTAGTTGTGTCACTTTAACCTTAATCACCTTCAAGATGCTTATGATAGGGACAATGAGAGCTGAAAACTACAAGTACCATAATTTTTGGAAGCTCTTTATAAGACCTGAATCCCTACTTCCTTTTACAAAGGACTTTCTTCCACCATTATATTGAGTCTCCACCTTCTATCATTATGCACCTACTTTGAGAGCATAGTGGCCATTCTTAGTTCTATGTGCATTGTCCCAAGACTAGTTGATTGATGCATAACTTGTTATTTCTTGTTTTAAACTATTGTATCTAGTCACTCTTATGAACTTTGAAGGTGTCCTATGCATTTATATTTGCTACTCTATTAAGGGACAAGCTGAATACTATTATGATATGTTTTCTTTATGTGAAACAAACAAACGTTTTCCAAAGCATTGTTATTCATGAATCTTTTGTTTGTGCCTTTTCATGTTGCCTCATAGTTTCTTTGCTTATTGCTAGAACTTTGTCTTTCATGTTATGATTGAATTACTATGAATGTTGTGCAATTACTTTGATCAAGTTTTGATGGTGCATGTCACCTCAAAAATTATTCTTTCTTTTTATCACTTACCTACTCGAGGACGAGCAGGAGTTAAGCTTGGGGATGTTGATACATTGCAAATATATCTATAATTTTTGATGTTCCATGCTTGGTTTTATCCACTTTCTTGTGTTTTGTTCCAACTTTCGAGTACTTTTCATATGATTTCTTGGACTAACCTATTAACAAGAGCCACTGTGCCAGCTGCCTGTTTTCTGCTGTTTTTGGTTCCAGGAAAGTCAGAAAATGAATATTCACAGAATTGGACGGGACAAAAGCCAAAGTGCCTATTTTTCCGGATGTGTTCAAGTGCCAGAATACGAGACAGAGAAGGGCCAGGGGCCTGCCACACCACCTGGCCGCGTGGCCAGGCTGGGCCCGTGCCAGGGTGTGGTGTGGTGGCTCCCGGCACCCCCTCGGCCTCTCCTTCCGCCTATATATTGCCCTCGGGACGAAAACCCTAAGTACCCGATCAAAAATCAACGAAAGATTCTATAGCCACCGTCATCTCCATCCCTAGATCGGGAGGGATGTGAAGCTCTTCCCGGCACCCTGCCGGAGAGGGGAATTCACCCTGGAGGCCTTCTTCATCACCATGCAAGCCTCCGGTGTGATACGTGAGTAGTTCATCCTTGGACTACAGATCCATATAGTAGCTAGATGACCGGTTCTCCTCCTTTGTTCTTTCATGTTTAGATCTTGTGAGCTCCGTTCATGATCAAGATCATCTATTTGTAATTCATACATGTTGTGTTTGCGGGGATACGATGGATATTGAGATGCTATTTTAGATTGATTATTGATTCTATCATGTCTTTGTTATTTGAGATCTTGCATGCTTTCCGTTGTTAGTAGCTATCTTGGCCAAGTAGATGCTAGCAACTCCAAGAGTTAGTATTTATGCTCGATAGTGGGTTCATGCCTCTGGTAATCTGGGGAAGTGACTGAAATCTCTAAGGTACTAGATGTGCTGTTGCAACTAGGGAGAAAACAACAATCCTTTGTTCATAGAATAATCGTATTGTTTACTTTACACGCAGTTTGTAAAGCAATAATCTGTTGCTTGCAACTTAATACTGGAGGGGGTTCGGATGATAACCTGAAGGTGGATTATTAGTCATAGATGCAGTTGGATGGCGGTCTATGTATTATGTTGTAATGCCCAATCAAGTCTCATAGGAGTCAAGATGATTAGTATATGCATGTATTTCTTTCTCGGTGTTTGTCAATTGCCCCGCTCTAATTTGTTCACCCAGCATGTTATCTATCTAAGGAGAGCCACCTCTAGTGAACTATGGATCCCGGTCCTTTTCTTTACATACAATCTATAAACTGTTTCTGCTTTGTGTTTACTTTCTGCAAACTATTACTTCTTTCCATTTGATACGTTTAATCCTTTGTTTTCCGCAAAACACGGTGAGATTGACAACCTCATCGCAACTTGGGGACAAAGTTTTGTGGTTGTGTTGTGCAGGTCTCCACGTTGCTACTAGCACCGATAGTGCGCCCTGCCAAAGCTCAGCTAGTAACACCTTTGGGGTATTTCCTTGATCCTACTGGTTCGATTAAACCTTGGTTTCATAACAGAGGGAAAACTTACTGCTGTGCTCATCATACCTTCCTCTTGGGGTTCCCAACGAGCTCTACGTCGAAAGTCGAGCGCATCAAACAACTCTTCCATCGGCCGTGGAGACGCATCGTTGGAGTACTCCTGTGATGCTTTGTTTATATAGTTCAGCGTTGATAACAGCGAATGCCTTGGATCGCCGCGCGATGTGCCGTCCATCAGTCGGATCGTCTAGTAGCCTTTTGCTGAGGAGGTACGTGATGTACGGTTGCGTCCAGGATTGCTCAATCATCATGACGCTCATTGGTCCCTCGAGTCATGTGTCCAGCTCCAAGTCATCGAGTGCCATTGACTCATTGGGCGGCGTAGCCCCCGAGTCTGTTGCTGCGCTTGTTTTCTTCTCTGCGGCCCTTGGCTTGATGGAGCGTTCACAGATGCGCTCGAGAAATACCCCAGGTGGTATGGGGGTGCAGGTAGAGCCTATGTTGGCGAGTGCGTCCGCCTCTTCATTGCTTTCGCGACCTACGTGTCATAGCTCGCAACCGTTGAAGTCTCCTTCAAGTGTGTCGTAGAGGTCGCGGTACGCGATCATGTTGTCATTCAGTGTGTCGCACTCATGCATTGTTTGGTTGACGACCAACTTGGAGTCGCCGTATATAATGAGCCTCTTGGTGCCGCAGGCTTTTGCCATCCTCATCCCGTGCAGCAGGGCCTCGTATTCAGCTTCGTTGTTGGAGGCGGTGAACTACATTCGCAGGATGTAGTTCAGCTTGTCCCCTTGAGGTGATGTCAGTATGACACCTGCACCTGCTCCGTCTTTCCGCTTGGATCCATCGAAGTGCATTGTCCAGAGGTAGGACATATCTGGTTTGTCAGGGAGCTGGTTCTCCATCCAGTGCACGAGGAAGTTAGGAAGAACTTGCGATTTGATTGCGTCGCGCTTTTCGTATGTAATGTCTTGTGGAGACAATTCTATTCCCCAAAGCGCGACTCGTCCCGTGGTGTCGGGGTTATGAGGATATGCCCCAATGGGGCGTCATTGACCACCATGATTGGGTGCTCCTGGAAGTAACGGCGCAGTCGCCGGGCGGTCATGAAGACGTTGTACGCCAACTTCTGGTAGTGCAGGTACTGCTATTTTGTTTGCGTGAGGACCTCGCTGAGGTAGTAGACTAGGCGTTGTACCCCGTGGACCTTGTTTTCCTTGTCTCGTTCGACCACAAGTACCGTGCTGACCACCTGGTTGGTGGCGGAGATATACAGCAACAATGGTTCCCTTTCTCGTGGGGTCACCAGTACTGGCGAAGTGGATAGCAGGCGCTTGAGGTCGTCGAATGCTTCTTGCGCTTCATTGGTGAACTCGAATTTTTTGGCTTTGCGGAGGAGTTGGTAGAAGGGCACTGCCTTTTCTCCCATCTGAATGATGAATCGACTAAGGGCCGCGATTCGCCCAGCCAGCTGCTGGACGCCCCTTATGTTTTTGGGCTTCTCCATGGCCAGTATGGATTTTATTTTCTTCGGGTTTGCCTCGATCCCTCTCGCGGAGATGAGGTACCCAAGTAGTTACCCAGATGGTACGCCAATGGCGCATTTGTCCGGATTGAGCTTGATCCGGTAGCGGTCGAGGTTGGCGAAGGTTTCGCGCAAATCGTCGATTAGGGAAGCTTCCTCCTTGGTCTTGATTACTATGTCGTCGACATAGACTTGAATGTTGCGACCAAGTTTCTCTTTGAGACAAGCCTGCATTCACCGCTGGTAGGTGGCTCCTGCGTTTTTTAGCCCGAAAGGCATTGTGTGGTAGCAGAACACACCGAAGGGCGTTGTAAACGCTGTTTTTTTCTTGATCTTCCTCATTCGAATCTGATTATACCCTGACTAGGCGTCGAGGAAGCAGAGGCGCTCGCATCCCGCGGTGGAGTCGATGATCTGGTCGATCGCGGTAGCGGGAAGTGATCTTTTGGACAATGGTTATTTAAAGAGGTGAAGTCCACGCACATCCGCAGGATATCCGTGTCCTTTTTTGGTACCAGCACCGTGTTGGCGAGCCAAGTGCTCTCCTTGATCTCGCGTATGAATTTGGCGTCGAGGAGTCTGTTGATCTCCATTCCGACTGCCTTTGCTCTTGACTCAGATAATCGCCGTATTGTTTGCTTGACTGGCCTTGTGTCTGGGTTGACGTTGAGTACGTGCTCGGCGAATTCCCTTGGAACGCCTGGCATGTCCGCTGGACACCAGGCGAAAATTTCCCAGTGCTCACGGAGGAATTCGACAAGCACGAGTTCCTATGCGGGACTCAAGTTGTTAATGATGAGGGCCGTCTTGGCGGGATCCGATGGGTGGACCTGCACTTTATTTGTGTGCACCGATGAGTCGAAGGATAGATCAGGCGAGCTTGGCCGGCTCAGGGGGCAGACTGTTGTCTGTCGACTCCTTCAGCCTTGCGAGTTCTTCCTACATGCCGAAGGACTGGGAAATTCTGTTGAATTCCCTGTCGCAACTGTCGGATCTCTCGAAGCTCCCATTTCTCATGATGATGCCATTGGGACCTGGCATTTTCATCTGCAGGTAGGCGTAGTGCGGCACTGCCATGAACCTAGCGAACGCGACATATCCGAGGATGCAGTGGTATTGTGAGGGCCAGTCGACGACCTCAAAGTCGATGCGCTCGCGCCGGAAGTTCTTCAGTGTGCCGAAGATGATGTCGAGGTTGATTTTGCCCAGGGGTATACGCCTTTTCCTGGGACGATGCCGTGGAATGTTGTTTCCGAGGCCTCCAGACAAGTTAGAGGGGTCCTCATTGCTCGCAAGGTACTCGCGAATATAAGGTTGATGCCGCTTCCGCCATCCATGAAGATGCGGCTCATGTCGAAGCCTCCGATTTGCGCCTCGAGTACGAGGAGGCAATGGCCTGGACGGGGTACTTGAGGTGGATGATCGCGTTTGTCAAAGGTGATGCAGGACTAGCTTCCGCTGAGGTACTCAGTAGTGGATGGTGGCGAGTGTGTAGCTAGGTTAACTTGGCGAGTGATGGCCTTCTGCACCCAATTCGAGTGGCGTCCCTTTTGGATCATCATGGTGCCCATGGCTCGTGGGTATGGTTCGCCTCCGTGGTGCTGGTTCGGCGCAACTGCATTCGGGGGTGGCCTAGGTGGTGGTGGTGGAGCGCCATGTGCCACGGCGCATGGAGCGGCTCCGTAGCCTCTTTCGACTGCGTTGCGGTTCATCCAAACCAGTCCCTCGTGTAGCTTGAGGAACTCACGGCAATCCTTGAGGAGGTGGCTGGACTTCTTCTTTCCATCATGCTTGTCGATGTAGAAGTGTACCGTACATGGCCCGGACAGTTTGACCTCAATGGATGTCGCGGGTGCCTCATCGCGATTGCGGCGTTGCCACACTTGCGTGGTTTTCCCAGAGTCGCGGTATCCGCCGCTACGGTATCCGCTGTTGCGGTTATCGTCGCGTCTGTCGGCGTAGCCAGCTGCAACCATGTTGACATCGTCGCGGTTATCGTAGATGCGCATGCAGCGCTTGCCTCGACGACCGCGTCTGCGCCGGAGTTCTGCCTCCTCGTCGGAGTGAACGCGATTCTTCACCGAATCTTCTCCATCAGCCCACCGATTTGTGATTTCCATCAGGTGGTCGATGGTCTTGGGCTTTGAGCGGCCCAGCTCCTCCTTGAGTTCTAGGCGGCGGACGCTACCATTGAATGCGTCAATCGCGTGATCCTCCGAGATGTTCTCTGCGGAGTTCTGGATGATGGACCACCTTTGGATGTAGGAGCATAGCGATTCGCCCAATCGTTGCTGGCAGCATCTTAGCTCTTCGATTGATGCAGGCCGCTAGTACGTGCCCTTGAAATTGCGCACGAAGCTGTAAACCAGCTCATCCCAGCTGCGAATGGATCCGTGTGGGAGGTTGTTGAGCCATGCTCGGGCGGCGCCTTGCAGCTGTAGCTGTAAGCATTGCATGGCCGTGCTTCGACTGCCACCGTGGAGCCTGATGGAGGAGATGTGGTCCTCCAGCCACATCTTCGGGTCTTGTAGGCCGTCAAACTTCGGGTCCTCCGACGGGAGTTTAAACCCCTTAGGCATTCACTTTTGCCTGATGGATCTCCTGAAGCATCTGGTACCGCAGAGCTCCACATCTTCCTCTTTCGAGTCAGTTGACCGAGCACGTCGTTCCCTTGATTTGTCAATCTTGCGCTTCGTGAGGTCGTGTCGCGCGCATCATAGTCGCGGTCGTGTCGCCATGAGCGGCGGCGTCGAGACAGGTCGTGACTGTCATCGCTAGATGAGGGCGAGGAGTAGCGCTTTGCCCTTTTTCGGCTCTGGTGTTGGCTCCTTGTCGAGGGCAGCTTCGATTAATCCCAAGCCTGCGATCTAGATCGGTGCATGGCGGCTCGGGGATCTCTAGCTGGCGGTTGGTTGTTAAGGAGGTACATGGTGGCCACTGTCACCGCAGCCTGCGGCATCTTGGGGACCACATTCCCCGTGTGTCGATTATCATAGAGCTGAAGTCGAGGACTTTTGCAGCTTCTATGCGTTCTTGCTCGGTAAGATGGGCCATCAGGGATTGCCTCTTTTTTGGCGAGGTACTCGTTCCCCTTTGAGGAGGATCCTCCGTGAGAGGAGATCCCAGCACGACGAAGGCTCGACTCGTCTGCTGCTTTTTTGCGCGTCTCGAGTTGCGCGATTGTTTGCACTTGGAGCTTGAATTCTTCCTTCAGGAGCCAGTGGTAGCCCATCAGTAGTTCTTGCGGCGATCCGAAGGGTAGAGGATTGCCTTGCAGGGCCTCGTGGCAGCGAGCCCATTCTTGCTCGTTGAGCCTGATCACGACGCGTTCGCCGGCTTGCTCGTTTATTATGGTTGGACGTTCGACTGTCCCTCCATTGTCGACAAGGACTCGATTGCCGCCGTTGGGCGTTGGTCCACCATTGGGTATGCCGCCATTAGGCGGGTCGGTTTCATTGCCACGATTGCCCGTGTTGCCACGGTTGGCAGAGGTGTCACCCGCGTTGATTTCGGCGCACATGAAGTGGTTGAGGAAGCTACTGCTCCTGCAACTTTCAGATCTAGAGCCGTAGGCCCCATCTTTAGTGGCTCGATCGCTCAGATCGGAGTCGTGACTGCTGTCATTGACCGTGTTTTTGACTGTTGTCGGGGTGTTGAGCTCACTGAGGGTGCCGACCGATGGAGGGAACCATGATGCTGGGGCAATCAACGACACCGTTGGCTGGTCAGGCATGCGAAGCGTGCCCATCTGACTAACTTGGAAGCGGAAGCTCCCGATCGCCAGGCTGATTCCATCGCCCACGGACTCGAAGGCCGGGCGAGTAGCCGGCGTGTGGACGGGGAAGTCGAATGCACTGAAGAGCTGGAGAATCTCCGCTGTTGTGGAGTTGTAGATCGTGGTTGATGGGGCCGAAGAAGCCGCAACATCAGCACTCCCAATTCCCACAGACGGCGCCAATTGACGAGGGTTCAACTCATCAATGCCCATTGTTATGGACTTGGGTTTTGGAGAAGGAGGGAGCGCTGGAGACATCTATCGGCTAGCAAACAAGCACATAGGGGACTCAAAGATTTACCCAGGTTCAGGCATCGTAGAGGTCCCTACTCCTGCTTGTCTACTCGTGGAATTATCGAAGGAATCAAAGATTACAATGGTGCGCAGATGCAATCTGGCGAGGGTTGTGGAAACTAGGGTTGCGTGTGTCCTTCTCGCTGCCCGCTCCTAGCCTTTATATACATAGGCTAGGTCTCGGGTAGCAGGTTGAGTCGGTTACAGGTTAGGGTTTTCCCCTTCGAACTTTCTATCTTTAGCTTCTTCTTTCTTCAAGCAATCGAGAGTCCGTAGGTCACTCGAGTTCTCCCTTGGGCCTTGGCGACACCGTGGATTCCACTGTATTCAGGCCGTATATACCAAGCTCGAGTACCTGTAGGGTATACCCATGTCACATTGCATGTGTGTTATTTTCATGAACCACATGGATCCACCAGTGTGATTGCATGTGTGTTCTTTTCATGAACCACATATGGATCCACCAGAGTCATTGCATGTATGTATTTTCACAAACCACATATGGATCCACGAGAGTCATAAAACACAACAAGAGTCATTGCATATCTTTTCTTTTCATAAAGCATATGGATCCACCAGAGTCATTGCATGTGCGTTATTTTCATGAACCACATGGATCCACCAGTGTCATTGCATGTGTGTTCTTTTCACGAACCACAACTAGGGTCATTGAATGTCTTTTCTTTTCATAAAGCATATGGATCCACCAGAGTCATTGCATGTGTGTTATTTTCATGAACCACATGGATCCCCCAGTGTTATTGCAAGAGTGTTCTTTTCATCAACCACAACTAGAGTCATTGAATGTGTGTTCTTTTGACAAACCATATATGGATCCACTAGAGTCATTGCACGTCTGTTCTTTTCACAAACCACATATGGATCCACCAGAGTCATTGCATGTGTGTTATTTACATGAACCACATGGATCCACCTGCGTCATTGCCTATGTGTTCTTTTCATGAACCACAACTAGAGTCATTGAATGTGTGTTCTTTTGAGAAACCACATATGGATCCACCTATGTCATTGCATGTGTACTCTTTTCATTAACAACATGTGGATCCACTAGAGTCATTGCATGTATGTTCTTTCCACAAACCACATGGATCCACCACTGTCATTGCATGTGTGTTCTTTTCACAAACCACATATGGATCCACTAGAGTCATTGCATGTGTGTTCTTTTCATTAACAATAGCTAGAGTCATTGAATGTGTGTTCTTTTCACAAACCACATATGGATCCATGCTTAGCCCAAAATATATCGAGCGCGTTGGGGAACCCCTAGAGGAAGGTATGATGAGTATAGCAACAAGTTTTCCCTCGGTTATGAAACCAAGGTTATCAATCCAGTAGGAGCAATGAAACACCTCAAAGGTGTTGCTAGCTGAACTTTGGCAGGGCGCACTACCGGTGCCAGCAGCAACGTGGAGACCTGCATAACACAACCACAGAACTTTGCCCCCAACTTGCGATGAGGTTGTCAATCTGGCCGGTTTTGCTGAAAACAATGGATTAAACATATCGAGTGGAAGAAAGTAGTAGTTTGTAGAAAGTAAACGGAAAGCAGTAAATAGTTGATTGTAGATTGATAGTATAAGAAAGGACCGGGGTCCATAGTTCACTAGTGGTGGCTCTCCTTAAGATAGATGACATGTTGGGTGAACAAATTACAGCGGGGCAATTGACAAACATCGAGAAAGGAATATGCATATACTACTCATCTTGACTCCTTTGAGACTTGATTGTGCATTACAACATTATACATAGACCGTAATCCAACTACATCGATGACCAATAATCCACCTTCTGGTTATCATCCGAACCGCCTCCAGTATTAAGTTGCAAGCAACGGATAATTGCATTACGCATTGCGTGTAAAGTAAACAATACGATTGTTCTATGAACAAAGGATTGTTGTTTTCTCCCTAGTAGCAACAGCACATCTAGTACCTTAGAGATTTCTGTCACTTCCCCAGATTACTAGAGGCATGAACCCACTATCGAGCATAAATACTAACTCTTGGAGTTGCTAGCATCTACTTGGAAAAGATAGCTACTAACAAGGGAAAGCGTGCAAGATCACAAATAACAAAGACATGATAGAATCAATAATCAATTTGAAATAGCATCTCAATATCCATCAGATCCCCGCAAACACAACATGTATGAATACAAATAGATGATCTTGATCATGAACGGAGCTCACAAGATCTAAACATGATAGCACAAAGGAGGAGAACTAGCCATCTAGCTACAACATGGACCCGTAGTCCAAAGATGAACTACTCACGCATCACGCGGGAGGCTTGCATGATGATGAAGAAGGCCTCCAGGATGAATTCTCCCCTCCGACAGGGTGCCAGGAAGAGCTTCAGATCCCTCCCGATCTAGGGATGGAGATGACAGCGGCTACAGACTCTTTCGTGGAATTTTGATTGGGTACTTAGGGTTTTTGTATCGGAGGAATCTCATAGGCGAAAGGGGAGGCCGAGGGGGTGCCTAGGGTGGCCAGACCACCCCCTGGCACGGGCCAGGCTGGGCTGCGAGGCCAGGTGGTGTGGTAGCCCCTGGATCCTCTCCGTCTCGTATTCTGGCTCCGGGTGTCCCTTGGTGAAAAACTGACTTTAGCTTTTGTCCCGTCCAATTCTGAGAATATTCATTTTCTAACTTTCATGGAACCAAAAACAACAGAAAACAGGTAGCTGGCACTGTGGCTCTTTTTAATAGGTTAGTCCAAGAAAGTGTATAGAAAGTACTCCAAAGTGTGGACAAAACACAAGAAAGTAGATAAAACCAAGCATGGAACATCAAAAATTGTGGATACGTTAGCAACGTATCAACATCCCCAATCTTAACTCCTGCTCGTCCTCACATAGGTAAATGATAAAAAGAAAGAATAATTTTTGAGGTGACATGCACCATCATAAAATTGATCAAAGTATTTGTAAAACAATGATAGCTAGGATCATAGTACTTCAATCATAACATGAAAGATAAAGTTCTAGCAATAAGAAAAAACAACTATGTTGCAACATGAAAAGGCACAAACAAAAGATTAATGAATAACAATGCTTTGCAAGACGTTTGTTTGTTTCACATAAAGAAAACATAGCATAGTGGCATTCAGCTTGTCCCTCATAGAGTAGCAAATATAAATGCATAGGACACCTTCAAAGTTCATAAGAGTGACTAGATACAAATAGTTTAAAAACAAGCAATATCAAAGCTATGCATCAATCAAAAAGTCTTGGGACAATGCACATAGAACTAAGAATGGCCACTATGCTCTCAAAGTAGGTGCATAAAGATAGAAGGTGGAGACTCAACATAAAAGTAAAAGAAAGGCCTTCATAGAAGGAAGTAGGGATTCAAGTCTCATAAAGAGCTTCCAAAATTATGATACTTGTTAGCTTTCAGCTCTCATTGCCCCTATCATAAGCATCTTGAAGTGCTTAAGGTTAAAGTGAACAAACTATGGTGTATATGCTTGACGAAGTATAAGTTGGAAATCTCATGTTCCTTGAATACGAGGGTCGCTCCTCATACAACTCAAGTTTAGTTATCGGTAAGTTCTTGTCATAGTAAGTACATGTGTATCATAGAGAACCGCCAACGGGGTACCCCTTGCCCGATGATATGGAAGAATCCCCATATCAAAATGACAAGGCAAGCAGACAACGAGCATCTCAGCAATCTTCTTATTTACCATGGTAATATGGTGCTTTTTTCTCTCTTTCCACTTTTCTCATATTTTTTTCTTTTTCTATTTTTTTTCTCAATATCTGACTCTTTTTTATAATAAGAATGCTTCATAGACAGCTCATTATGGTTACGCTGCAGGTTTCCACCATGACAGCATGGATTAGACCAGCAGCCCAAGCGTTTCTCTAACACACATACGTAATTCCATGGACTTACAAGCTCCCCTTTCATTTCACACCGACGACATCCATAGACAAAAGAGCATGATATCAACTAGGTGCAAAGTACAAGTGCAATGTTGAAAGCGTTCTCCATGACAGCATGGTTCTGCTATTCCCAAACATATAAGTGCAAGCATATACAACATAGACAACACAATGGTTCAAGTTTATTAAGGGCAAGAAAATTAAAGTGTGCCATCAAGTTCGTGAGAGCTTTAATCACTAGTTTTCTAATAATAAGTTTAATTCGGAAGGTAGATAAAAACATGAATATACTTGGAATAGCATATGCTAATAGGTAGGTATGGTGGACTCTTTGGAATAACTTGGTTTTAGGAGTTGGATGCATGAGTGGAACTCATACTTGGTTAAGGAGGCTAGCAAAAGACTGGGAGCGACCAACTAAGAGAGCGGTAATGGTCATAATCATGCAGAGCGACAAAACATCATTGATCAAAACATAAAGTGATATTACAAGTTGAAAACTAAAGGATCATCAAGGCTATGGTGACTTGGGATAGTCATAACATGGTGTGAGCATGTGCCAAGTCAACCCAAAAAAAGCATCAAAGGAGAATACCACAATACTATACTTTAATATGCTAAAACAACGCATGATTCTTCCAAGGCACATTAAGAAATCTCAATTGTTTATAACAAATCATGCTACAGCAAAGAATACTAAGCATAAAGACAAAACAATATCAAGCATGGCATGACAAAGCATAAGCCACAGTCAAAAACAAGCCCTTTTTACCACATAAGCATGAACTTTCCTACTCTTTTCCAAACCAATCCAAACTATTTGCAAACCACCGTAAAAGAGGGGGTCCAACCAATTTATTCAGAAAACTAAGAAAACCAAGCAAACAAAAAACCAAAATGAAAACAAAAAAGAAGACGCTCCAAGAACAACACAACTGTGCATGAAGCAATAAAAATGAAGTGTTTGGAAGAAACCTGGAATTTTTATTGATGAAGAAGGGGATTCCTTGGTCATCCCCAAGCTTTGACGCTTGTACTTCTTGGATATTTCTTGGGGTGACACACGTGGCATCCCCAAGCATGAGTGTTAGTCCATCCTTCATCTCATTACTCATTCCTTCCATACACCTGAAATTTTTTCCTTCATACAAAACTTCACACAATCTTTATTAGCAACATTAGTGCACTCAAGATAATAAGTCTTTCGGTTCAGTTCCAACACCAATAAAACTTCCATTAAAACACAAGATACTGTATCACTACCCTCAAAAAGCTCAATTCCCCAAAAGAACTCAAAAAGGAACCAACAAGAAGCAAATGCAAATAATGGCAGAAATCTGTCAAAACAGACCAACAGGTAAAGACAAATTTTTTCGAAGACCTTCTGTTGCTCAAATAAAAAAGTGTTGAACTAACTAAAGTTAGATAACAAACTGGGGCAGAAGCGCAAAAATAACGCCTCAAAAGGACGTACAGAGATTTTACACGAATTTTTACGGTGAAGCACAAAAATCTGTTTCGGGACAGCAACTTTCCCAATCATTACTCCTCTCTCATTAGAAGTTACTCTTGGCACAAAAAGCAAATAAAAAGGATAAAGAGCAGCTATTACTGAAGTAATAACTTCCAATACTCATATAAAACTTTTGGGTTATCTCCCAATAAGTACTTTTTTTAACGCCTTTAAGTTAGGCATAAGAAGCAAGAAAAAGGATCAAGTGTTCTCAAATGAAGAAGCATTAAGATTAATACTAGAATATCTTCAACAAGGCAAGGTATCTCATCCAAATAAGTTCTAGAGGATCCTCTCTCAACTCTCTTGGATTCACTATTTTCATCAAACGAGTTTTTAGGAACAATCCAATCAAGATTCTTTTCTATGGCTTCAGGCATTGCTACAAGTTTAAGAGGTATTGGTATTTTAATTTTCTCCCGATTAGGTTCGGTTTTGTTCATCTTTTCTCGTGTACCAACAACATATACACATGAGCCTAGCATATTAAAACGTTCAAAGACTTTTCTAGCTTCCTTGAAAACATCATAGAATTCCTTAAGCACAGTTTCTAGAATAAAATCCCTCTTTTCAGGGTCCTCAATTTCTTTAAGTTTAAGAAACATTACTTGCATTAAGGGGTTAAGGTTAACAAAACTAGCTTCCAACATGTGAACTAAAGAAGCTGCAGCAATTTCATAGTTTGGAGCAAGTTCTACAAGGGATCTATCCTCAATATCCTCATGTTTACTAACATGATTAAATAATTCTTCAATATTATCTTTTCCAATTATAGAACCACTACCTATTGAAAGGTCTTTCAAAGTGAATTTAGGGATCAACATGGTGAGCTAAGAAATAGGTAACAACTATAGAAAGACTTAATTTTTTTGTGTTTTTAATAAAGAAAGCAAACTAGTAAAACTAATTTTTGTGTGTTTTTGATAAAGAAACAAGTAGACAAAGAAAAAGTAAACTAAGAAAAACAAAAATAACAAAGTAAAGAGATTAGTTATGAGGGACTCCCCTTGTGAAGATGTCCTTGACTCCCTGGCAACGGCGCCAGAAAATCGGTTGCTTAGCCCAAAATATATCGAGCCCATTGGGGAACCCCAAGTGGAAGGTATGATGAGCACAACAGCAAGTTTTCCCTCATTTATGAAACCAAGGTTATCAATCCAGTAGGAGCAAGGAAACACCTCAAAGTTGTTGCTAGCTAAACTTTGGCAGGGCGCACTACCGGTGCCAGTAGCAACGTGGAGACCTGCACAACACAACCACAAAACTTTGCCCCCAACTTGCGATGAGGTTGTCAATCTCACCGGTTTTGCTGAAAACAAAGGATTAAACATATCGAGTGGAAGAAAGTAATAGTTTGCAGAAAGTAAACAGAAAGCAGTAAATAGTTGATTGTAGATTGATAGTAAAAGAAAGGACCAGGGTCCATAGTTCACTAGTGGTGGCTCTCCTTAAGATAGATGACATGTTGGGTGAACAAATTACAGCGGGGCAATTGACAAACATCGAGAAAGCAATATGCATATACTACTCATCTTGACTCCTTTAAGACTTGATTGGGCATTACAACATTATACATAGACCGTAATCCAACTGCATCTATGCCTAATAATCCACCTTCAGGTTATCATTCGAACCCCCTCCAGTATTAAGTTGCAAGCCACGGATAATTGCATTACGCATTGCGTGTAAAGTAAACAATACGATTGTTCTATGAACAAAGGATCGTTGTTTTCTCCCTAGTAGCAACAACACATCTAGTACCTTAGAGATTTCTGTCACTTCCCCAGATTACTAGAGGCATGAACCCACGATCGAGCATAAATACTAACTCTTGGAGTTGCTAGCATCTACTTGGAAAAGATAGCTACTAACAAGGGAAAAGCATGCAAGATCACAAATAACAAAGACATGATAGAATCAATAATCAATCTGAAATAGCATCTCAATATCCATCAGATCCCCACAAACACAACATGTATGAATACAAATAGATGATCTTGATCATGAACGGAGCTCACAAGATCTAAACATGATAGCACAAAGGAGGAGAACTAGCCATCTAGCTACTACATGGACCCGTAGTCCAAAGATGAACTACTCACGCATCACACGGGAGGCTTGCATGATGATGAAGAAGGCCTCCAGGGTGAATTCTCCCCTCCGACAGGGTGCCAGGAAGAGCTTCAGATCCCTCCTGATCTAGGGATGGAGATGATCGCGGCTACAGACTCTTTCGTGGAATTTTGATCGGGTACTTAGGGTTTCTGTATCGGAGGCATCTTATAGGCGAGAGGGGAGGCCGAGGGGGTGCCTAGGGCGGCCGAACAACCCCTGGCGCAGGCCAGGCTGGGCTGTGCAGCCAGGTGGTGTGGCAGCCCCTGGCCCCTCTCCGTCTCATATTCTAGCTCTGGGTGTCCCTCGGTGTAAAACTGTCTTTGGCTTTTGTCCCATCCAATTCTGAGAATATTCATTTTCTAACTTTCGTGGAACCAAAAACAGCAGAAAATAGGCAGCTGGCACTGTGGCTCTTTTTAATAGGTTAGTCTAAGAAAGTGTATAGAAAGGACTCCAAAGTGTGGACAAAACACAAGAAAGTAGATAAAACCAAGCATGGAACATAAAAAATTGTGGATACGTTAGCAACGTATCAATCCACCAGAGTCATTGCATGTCTGTTCTTTTCATAAACCACATGGATCCACCAGAGTCATTGCATGTGTGTTCTTTTCATAAACCACATATGGATCCACCAGAGTCAATGCATGTTTGTTCTGTTCATAAAACACATGGACCCACTAGAGTCATTGCATGTGTGTTCTTTTCATGAATCACATATGGATCCACTAGAGTCTTTCATGTGTGTTCTTATCCTAAACCAGCACTAGAGTCATTGCATGTGTGTTCTTATCATAAACCACAACTAGAGTCATTGCATGGCTGTTCTTTTCATAAAGCATATGGATCCACCAGAGTCATTGCATGTGTGTTATTTTCATGAACCACATGGATCCACTAGTGTCATTGCATGTGTGTTTGCTCATGAACCACAACTAGAGTCATGGAATATGTGTTCTTTTCACAAACCACATATGGATCCACCAGAGTCATTGCATGTCTGTTCTTTTCACAAACCACATATGGATCCATCAGTGTCATTGCATGTCTGTTCTTTTCATAAACCACATGGATCCACTAGAGTCATTACATGTGTGTTCTTATCTTAAACCAACACTAGAGTCATGGCATGTCTGTTCTTTTCATAAAACACAACTAGAGTCATTGCATGCCTCTTGTTTTCATAAAGCATATGTATCCACCAGAGTCATTGCATGTCTGTTATTTTTGTGAACCACATGGATCCACCAGTGTCATTGCATGTGTGTTCTTTTCATGAACCACAACTTGAGTCATTCAATGTTTGTTATTTTCACAAACCACATATGGATCCACCAGAGTCATTGCACGTCTGTTCTTTTCACAAACCACATATGGATCCACCAATGTCATTGCATGTCTGTTGTTTTCATAAACCACATGGATCCACTAGAGTCATTGGATGTGTGTTCTTATCTTAAACCAGCACTAGAGTGATTGCAGGTGTGTTCTTTTCATAAAACTAGAGTCATTGCATGTCTGTTCTTTTCACAAAGCATATGGATCCACCAGAGTCATTGCATGTGTGTTATTTTCATGAACCACATGGATCCACTAGTGTCATTGCATGTGTGTTCTTTTCATGAACCACAACTAGAGTCAGTGAATGTGTGTTCTTTTCACAAACCACATATGGATCCACCAGAGTCATTGTATGTATGTTCTTTTCACAAACGACATATGTTTATACCTGTGTCATTGCATGTCTGTTCTTATCAGGCCCGAGCTGGCAGGAGTGCGACCCGTGCAGCCGCACAGGGCCCAAATATTTTTGGGGCCCCAAATTTTCGAGTAATAGCAGCATCCCATCAGCATTTAGAAAAAAAAGTTTGGCTGGCCTCGATTCCATATGCGGTTGCAATAGCGACGGGAGAAGCTGAACTCTCGAATTCCCTATGCCCATCTATAATAGCAGCGCAAGCGCCTATCGTTGTTCATTTCTAGTTTTTCCTCCATGCGTCTAGTACCTTCCTAAACCTAGAGCCACCTAGGGCAGCTTGTTCCCATAGTCATAGGCCGACCAAGATCAGAAGGAGGCGGCGACCCCCAGCTGCACGACTGGCGTGAGCGGCAATGAGGCAGCGGAATGATGGAAAATGGATAGTTTACTTTTGTTTCTATTCCCAATTTTGATTTCTCGTTAGTTGGTTCTTAGATCATCCCCGGGTGCTTTTCATTATGCACCTGTATAACTACATAGAGGTAGAATTGGATTATTATACAACTTTGAAACTATGGAGGAAGAATTTGGAAACAACTGTCCTTTGTTCCAGTATATAAAATGTAAACAATAAATTTAAATTAACTTGAATACTTCACACGTTGCGGATTTTAAGGTAGAGGAATATCTCATGAAATAGGGCCCTATTTTAATATTTCGCACAGGGCCTCGAATTATGCCGGCTCGGCCCTGGTTCTTATCATAAACCACATGGATCCACTAGAGTCATTGCATGTGTGTTCTTATCCTAAACCAACACTAGAGTCATTGAATGTGTGTTGTTTTCATAAAACACAGCTAGAGTCATTGCATGTCCGTTCTTTTCATAAAGCATATGTATCCACCAGAGTCATTGGATGTGTGTTAATTTTCATGAACCACATGGATCCACCAGTGTCCTTGCATGTGTGTTCTTTTCATGAACCACAACTAGAGTCATTGAATGTGTGTTATTTTCACAAACCACATATGGATCCACTTGTCGTCGGATTGAGGACAAGTACGCCATGAGGGGGTCCTCGAGGCGTGCGGAAGAGAGGGGTGTGAGACGTACGGTATTTCGGGACGGTGAGCACACAAGTTTACCCAGGTTCAAATCCACCGGCTTTGGACGAATCCTACTCCTGCTAGCAATCCAGTAATATGGCAGAGCCGGAATATGGGTTACAAGGGTATCGCCTGTGCGAGTTGAGGGTCTAAAGTATTGGTGTGCCCTAAAGGCTCTCCCTAGGACGGCTTATATAGATATCCGGCCTAGGGTTTACAGGAGAGATCACTCCGGCTACGACTAAGAGTTGGTTACAGAGTACATCTTGAACTACAAGTAACATTATGGGCCTAAGCCGGTAAGTCTTCTAGGCCTTCCCGTAGCCGGATTGGACTCCGTCTTCTCTCTCTCTGACTAGGCCACCCGTGAAGCAAAGCTCTAACCCAAAGTGGGCCACCCTGGTCAATGAGGAACTATGAGGATACCCGGAAAGTATATCCCCAACAGCATCCCCCGGAGGCCTCCAAGATCCAAAGTCGGATTTTATCATCGTCTAGCTTGATCTTCGGCTTGCATAATCTTGAAGGGTTCCTGAAACTTCACAACAAAAAATACGACCCAGGTCTTAAAAGTAAGTCGGAACTTTCAATTAGTTAATCGGATTTTCCAGCTCGATTTTAAATTAAGCCAGAACTTGGTTTCTACGCCACCTAACACAAGCATGGTCAAGTCACGTCATCTGATAGGCGTGCCGTCAGCACGACCGTTGGTGGGTCCGCGGTTCGCGGAACCGAGGCGCCGTTTCAATGCGAGCGTGGAGATCGAGGAGACGCAATCATCGCGTGGGTCCTTCCTATTTTTTTCCATGACGTGTGGCGGTTACACTATAGCATTTGCACGAATCTTGGCGTAGTTAGGTGGATATAAGAGGTTTGGATTTCTCCTTCTCCTTTCCACCAGTCTTTGCTGTTTCCTTTCCTCCCAATCCTCCTGCGCGCTCAGAGCTCTCTCGTCCTTCCCCCCACAGAAACTCCCAGCGCCGCAACTTTTAGGTCATCTTCTCACCGGAGAAATGGCTTCATCGTCTTCTTCCTTCGGTTTGGCGGCAGCAGCAGCGGCGGCGACGGTGGAAGCAGCAGCGGAGAAGGAAAGCTTCCGGGGAATCTGGATCCCCTACGCCCTTGACAAGGACGGCCTCAAGAATGTGGAGAAGGAGGGGCTTCTAGCTTCCTGGCGGAGCGGCTCCGGCGAAACCATCCCAAACCCGCGCGACGGCGAGCATGTCCACTTCAGCACCCATCTCGACCGAGGTCTGTCTTTTCCTCCCTCGGAGTTCTTCTCCGAGGTGATAGATCATTACGGAGTTCAACTCCACAATCTTCCTCCCAACTCACTGCTAGAAATGAGTGTGTATGCGTCGCTTTGCGAGGGCTTTCTCGGCATTAGGCCGCGCTTGCTTCTCTTCCGGTACTATTTTCATGTCCAGAGAAATTCCATCACTGCCGGTGTTCCTTACATCACCGGCACCATTAGCTTTTCTCTTAGACGAGACCGGGCCTATCCCAAAATCGCTGCCAGGGACTCAGTCAAACAATGGCCAGCCACTTTCTTCTATCATAGGGATATTCCGGCTCCCGGCAAAGCTACTGCTTTGCCGGCTTTTGTCGACGGAGCCGCCACGGCCCAGCCTTCCTGGGACGAGGCTACTCCGGCTCTCACTGATGATCTGATCCTCGCTAAGAGGCGGATCGAATATCTAATCAAGCACATGGGTCTGAAGCGATCCGACTTGGTCTAGTGCTAGGTCTCATGTTGGATCCAACCACTTCAGTACCACGGGGATAGACTGATGCACTCCATCACGTCTTCCAAAAAAGACTCTCCGCATCAGCCCCAAATCCTACACCACTCAAGGCTACATCAGCCAAATCAAGTGGCTGATCAAGGAGCGGATCGAGAGGAGGATTCCAGAGATTTCTCTGGATATGTACACAGCGGACAACCCCGTGGTGCCGATAAGCTTCCATCAATACACCTTTTATGTGTTTCAATCTTTAAGTTATATACTGCAATGCTGATATGCTTTCCTGTTTTTAGCTTGCTGACCTCCCCGAGTCGGAGCTTGCTCCACTCGAAGGATATCCTCCTGAGTTTTCTCAGGAGACTGAAGTTGTCCCATTGCCGGACCTTGCGCTCAAGAAGCGCAAAGCTCCGACAGTGGCTGTTGGCACAAAGGAAGTGCCTGTTGTGAAGAGGTAACTTTCATTCACAATTTCTGCCTTTGTACCATTCTCGAATTTCTTTTTGAGATGTAATGTTTCCGACTTTACTACATTCTCAGAGAAAAGCCTCTCATCAAGGGTAAGGGGAATGGGACTTCTTCAAAGCCCTTACGTCAAACGAAGCTTACCATAGCTTCCCCTACCGTGGCTCCTCCGACTCCGGCCCCCAACCTTCTGCAACTCCGGCGATCATTCCTTCTCCGGTGGTTGCAGAAGATCCGGCTCCTCCAATAGAGCCTGCAATCCTTGGGTCGCAGACTGACGTCACCGTGGGTGCGTCAGCTCAAGATAAGGGTGAACCCTCTTCGGGTAATGATCCCTCCGCTGAAGTCTTCGCCGACAACCTCATCAGCAATCCGGGACTTGCCAAGTTTGGTCTGTCCCGGAAATCTGCAGAGGATATCCAGCGGCTGGCTAGGCAAGTCCTAGACAAAAGCCATCTATCCCCCGAGGATGAAGCGCAAGAAGCAGAGGACATCAAGTTCTCCGACCTTCTCGCTCAATTCCGCCTTCGCGACGAGAGGATTAGTACTGGCGAGCTTCCAACAGCCCCGGTAATCCCTCTTACCCTTGCCGAGAAGGTGGCAGCTGAAGTGAACGCGGGTTTAGACAAACTCACCCGCGAGCAATATGTAAGTCGGAATTCCAACTCTTGTTTTTACATTATGTTATGTCATATCCTCTAGCCCCCAAGCATGAAGTAGGATATAGAATCCGGGTTTATGCTTTCATTAGGATGCCAAAGAATGAACTAGTGTAGCCCCCAAGGCTCGTGCTGATATTTAGCAAAAAATATTAGCCCGAGTCTTAAGTAGCTTTTTGACTTTGGGTATTCTGACTTACAGAAAATATGTTCCTATAACCAGGAATTATTGACCAATGTCTATGATAAGCGGAGAGAGATCAAAGTTCTACGGCTTAAAAATGCTGAGCTCAAGGTAGCCAAGGATGAAGCCGAAGGTAAACATTTCGAGATTCAAACCTTGTCTTTTTTCAATGTCGAATTTTTCCTGAACTTTTGTTCTTTTTTGACTTACAGCGCTGGTGAAACAATCCATCGCTATGATTGAAGAGGCCGAGAACCTCAAAATCCTGGTGGTGGAGAACAAGGGACTTCGCCAAGAGCTGGATAAGCTCAAGGCAGATCATGAAAGGAGCATAGCTCAAGTCCTTGAATCCTCCTCCATGGCCACGGAAGAGCGTGATCGCAAGATCGCTGCTCAAGATCAAATAAGCTCGGACCTCAGGAATGAGCTTGGCAGAGAGAAGGACATATCCCAGGCGCTCCGGGCTGAACTCCAGAGTCTCTGGGAGGAGAAGACCAAGGTTGACGACGTCATTTTCGGTACGTTCCACCTCTCTGATTTATCTTTTTTCTTTGACTTCTTTCATTGTCGGATTTTTCTTGACTTGTTTTGTGTATAGGTCCTCTGAACTTGACGGACTCTTCCTCGTCCGAGCCCCGCACTCACCAGCTTACCCAAGTCGGTAACCTTCTTCATGACTACCGCCAGTCCCTTGAGGACATTGGCGAGTCTCTCAGGATTCCGGACATGCCAAGCATGTCAGATTTTTAGGTGCAGGAGAAGGCCAAGGAAATGCCGCGGCTTGTTCGGGACTAGAACATGTCCTACGTGCAGACTGCTGCGCAGAACGCTCTCACCATGGTCATGAGACACCATGGAAACATGGAGATATGGCAAGTGACCAGAGGGTACTGCAAGGTAGACGAAGACGGCCAGGAGCAAGATCTTCAAGCCATCATGCACTCCTGCGCCGGATATGGGTGCCACGTAGCTGATCTAACCAGCTACGAGATCCCCTTCTTCACCCGCGTAGTTACTCCGCCACCTCCTCCAGAAGAAGCCGAAGAAGTTTCCGACGATGAACGGACCACCTCAGATCCGGACATCTTGGAACGATATCAAGGCGGAGTAACCAGCGAGCCGGCAACTGCTTGATCTCCTCCTGCATCATAGACCACAAATTTATGTATTATTCTATGAAAGAACATGATGCGTTTGTAAATATTAAGTACTATTGATTTTGCTAGTGCTAAGTTTTTTAATCTATTCAGCACTTTTGTCTTAGATTTTTTGTGTGCCTGAAATGTTTACATAAGCACTTGAAATTTTCCGTCTCTACTTATCGTTTATCTGGCTTTTCGCCTCGTCCCTTTCGTGAGCCGGCTAAACCTTCAGCCGAAAACTTTCCCGAGCAACGAAGCTCAATTGCTAAACCAGTTTAAACTCGGAAACAAAGTCGGCTTCCAGTACCAACAATTCACTACTCGGAAAATACCGGCATCCAGCAATCAGACAAATAACCCAAGTAAAGACTAGAATTTTTAGAGTTATACCCGAAGGTAGCAGTTTTAGAATCGGAAATCTAAACCAGAACGAACGTGAGCATAAAGTACTTTCAAGCATTCTGGGATTTTCGACTATGACATGATCATTTGGAAATAAGATGGTAAGAACTTCTCAGAAAAACTTGAGGCAACCAAAAAATTTATTTCTCACAGAGCATGTACATATGTATGATTACAAAGAAGGATAAACTAAGAATAAAAGGGACATAGCTGAGCAATATTCCCCGGTCTGTCTAACTCATCCGGATTTGTACTGCCTCCAGCTCTCTTTCTCTTCTTAGTAGCAGGTCTTTCTTTGACTGGCCTCATGTCAGTTAAGTAGTACGATCCATTCTGCAATACTCGACTAACTAAAAAGGGTCCTTCCCATACTAGGGAAAGTTTGTGCTTTCTTCGTTGCACAAGCCGGAGAACCAAATCACCTTTATTGAAAGATCTAGTTCAGACTCTCTGGCTATGATACTTGCGTAACTTCTACCGATAGACTGTAGATCTCATTTCAGCAATGATGCGAACTTCTTCGACTAAGTCGAGATCATTTTGTCGAGAAATCTCGGCATCCTCTTCGATATACGCGGCCACTCTAGGAGAAGTATGAATTAAATCGCTAGGAAGAACTGCTTCTGCGCCATAGACCATAAAGAAAGGTCGGTACCCTGTTGACCTGTTCGGAGTTGTTCGTAAATTCCAAACTACAGAGGGCAGTTTCTCTGCACAAGCCCCCGCAGCACGTCGTAGTGGTGCTTCGAGTCTTGGTTTTAGGCCTTGTAGAATTAAACCATTTGCTCTTTCGACTTGTCCGTTAGCCTGTGGATGTGCGACTGACGCAATGTCAAGCCGGATATTTTGCTCGTCGCAGAATTCAGCCAATTCTTCCATGGAAAAGTTACTCCCATTGTCCGTGATAATGCTATGCGAATAACCATACCGGATTATAACATCCTCGACAATCTTTTGGTTGTTTCTCCATCACAACTAGTGATAGGTTTAGCCTCAATCCACTTTGTGAATTTATCCACCATCACTAAGAGGTGAGTGAATCCACTTGGAGCTCGTTTAAAAGGTCCTACCATATCAAGCCCCTAGACCGCAAAAGGCCATGTTATAGGTATTGTTCGCAGCTGATCAGCCGGAACATGAGCTTGCTTGGCATACTTTTGGTAGCCTTTGCATTTCTTGACTAATCGTTCGGCATCTGCCTGAGCTGTAAGCCAGAAAAATCCATGTCGAAAAGCTTTTGCCACTAAAGATTTGGCTGCAGCGTGGTGACCACACTCGCCTTCGTGGATTTCCCTTAAGATTTCCACTCCTTCTTCCGGAGATACATAGCGCTGAAAAACCCCAGAAACACTCCGTTTATGGAGCTCACCTTTAACAATAGTATAGGCTTTTGCTCGTCGGATAATCTGTCGGCTCAGCACCTCGTCTTCGGGTAATTTGCCATCTACCAAATAATCGAGGTAGGGTTGAGTCCAGCTGGGAATTACAGCCAGAACTGCTATCAAAGGTGAGTCGGATTTGGCGGATATTCCTCGTCTACTCCCTTTATTGAGGGAACTTTGAGGTGCTCTAAAAAAGCGCCATCCGGGACCTCTTTCCGCGCAGAGCCTATACATGATAGTGCATCTGCTTCCTCATTTTCTGCTCGAGGGATGTGTTGAACTTCAAACCCTTCGAACAATTTAGATAGATCATCCACGACAACTTTATATGCTGCCATGTGCTTATTTATATTACAAATATCCGACACTTGTTGAGCAAGAAGATCTGAATCTCTGTAACACATCAAACGTCGGATGCCAATATCCTTAGCAATCCGGATTCCATGCAGCAATGCTTCATATTCGGCAATGTTGTTTGTCGCTGTGAAGTGGATCTGCAACACGTATAAAAGTTTATCTCCTTGGGGTGATTTGAGCACCACGCCAGCCCCCGAGCCCCCTCGAGCCTTAGACCCATCGAAAAAGAGGGTCCAATATTCCAACTCAGGGAGGACCATGTTCTCCTTGGTCTCTGTCCAATCAGTGACAATGTCAGGAAGGATCTGGGATTTGATTGCTGTCCGAGGTTTATACTCAATGTCGAAAGCTGAGAGCTCTATTCCCCATTTGGCGACGCGTCCAGTGGCGTCGCTATTGTTGATTATATCTCTCATGGGAGCTTTGCTCACCACGGTAATTGGATGCTCCTGAAAATAATGTCGTAGTTTACTGAGATGCTAGAAAAACACCGTAAGCCAACTTTTGGTAATGCGGATACCGTTGTTTGGACTATGTCAAGACCTCGCTAACAAAGTACGTCAGACGCTGCACCAGGTGTTCCTGATTTTCCTCTGGTCTCTCCACCACCATGACGATACTGACAACCTTATTTGTCGCAGCAATGTAAAGCAACATCGGTTCCTGAGGTTCTGGCGCTGCAAGGATAGGAGAAGATGAGAGTACCCCTTAAGCTTCGTCAGTCCAGACAAAATCCTTGGTCTTCTTCAGGAGTTTGTATAATGGTGCGGCTCTTTCACCAAGCCGGCTAACAAATCGACTGACCGCAGCAATGCAACCAGTTAATCTTTGTACGTCCTTCAGGCGAGTTGGCCTGGAAATGTTGAGTATAGCCTTAATTTTGTCTCGGTTCACCTCTATGCCTCTTTGAGACACGGTGAAACCTAATAATTTTCTGGCTGGTATTCCAAAGAAGCATTTCTTCGGGTTAAGCATGATGTTGTATTTTCGTAGATTGGCGAACCTCTCCTCCAAGTGAAAAATCAACGTTTCCTTCTTTTTGGACATGACCGCGATATCATCCATGTATGCATGTACATTGCGTCCGAGTTGGTCATGGAGGCAACGCTGCATCATGCGCTGGTACATAGCTCCTGCGTTCTTCAGCCCAAAGGGCATCGTAACAAAATAGAAGGTTCCGAAGGGGGTTATGAATGAAGTTTTGACTTTGTCAGATTCCTTCATCCGGATTTGGTGATAACCGGAATATGCATCGAGAAAACAGAGGAGTTCCGAGCCTGTCGTAGAATCGATAACTTGATCAATTCTAGGCAGAGCGAATGGATCTTTTGGACAAGCCTTGTTCAAGGCAGTATAATCAACACACATTCTTAAATCAGTGGTGTCCTTTTTAGGGACCATTATAGGGTTGGCCGACCAATCAGTATGGATGACCTCTTCTATGAATCCGGCTAACTCGAGCCGCGCTAGTTCCTTAGCTATTGCCTTATGCTTTTCATCGCCAAACCGTCGTAAGGACTATTTGACGGGTTTAGCGTTCGGGTTTACATTTAGAGAGTGCTCGGCAAGTTCCCTAGGTACTCCCGTCATGTCAGATGGCTGCCATGCAAAGATAGCTTGATTTGCTTGGAGGAACTTGACGAGCGCGCTTTCCTATGCGCTACTTAGGCCTACGCCTATCTAGGTCACCTTGGAGGGGTCATCATCCTTCAATGGCGTCTGCTTCGTCTCTTATGATGCCTTGAACTCCAGATTTGGCTTTGTGACCTCCTTCTTTGTTGCGGGCATCTCGGACGGATCTATGCTCTTCTTGATCTCCTGGTACTCCTGGGCGTGCAACACGGCTTCGGCAAAGGCGGCATTTCCATCCTCGCACTCTTGCGCCTTCTTCGGGTCTCCCCTAATGGTGATCGTGCCATTGGGACCTGGAATTTTCATCATATTGTAAATGTAACACGGACGAGCCATAAAAGCCTAGTAAGCTGAACGTCCGAAGGTGACGTAAGTGTCCTTCTTGGTGGGAAAAGTTTTCTTCCCTTCCGGCTTGGGATTTGAAGCATCAGCTTCCTCCATGTCGGAATCTTCCTTGGTCTCCTTGTCTTATTCGGGATTTTTATTTCCCTTCTTCTGCTTAGCTTTGTAGCCCGCGGTATCATCTCTCTTGATGTCGTCATTAAAACGACATTCAGCGTTGGTGTGGGATGAGCCCCCATTGGCATCTAAGTGATGCACACATGGGTTATTGGCAATGTCGGCCCAAGTGTAGGTTTTGCCTGGTTGTTGCTCTCCTCTACCTTGGACCCTTGATGTTCCACGGCCACGCCCGCGGCCTCCGCCACGTCCTCCTCATCCTGTAGACCCGGAAACAGTAGTGACCACTGTTGTCTCCGCGTTGGGTTTTTCTTCCGAGGTGTTTTTGCGCTTCTGAGCTTGTTGCTTTGTCTTTGCTAACTGAGGTACAGCCAGGACGTTGAGTAATCCTTCTGCATCATCATCAGCATCTGCATACTTGCTCGTTGTTTCTATCATTTCTCCCAAATCAGTGACCTTGTCACACTTCAAGCGATGACGCAGTAGACCAATTGGGAGTCCTGCGATGAAAGCTTCGATCGCAGTTTGATCGTTTACTCCCTCACAGGAGTTCTTGGTGTCGATCCATCATCCAAGGTAATCCCGGCAAGTTTCTTCGGCTTTTTGGGTGCAACACTGTAGGTCTCCGACCGAACGGGGCCTCTGATATGTGCCTTCGAAATTCCGAAAGAACACACTTTGCAAGTCATACCAGTTGTGGATGGTGTTTGTCGGAAGTTCATTGAGCCATGATTGTGCCGTCTTCCGCAGCATAAGTGGGAGATATCGGGTTGCGACCATGCTGTTTCCGCCTTTAGCGATGCAGCAAGCTTGGAAGAAGTCCTGTAACCAGGTGTCTGGCCGAGCAATGCCGTCGTAGGCTTGGATATGTCTTGAGATAGCAAATCCTTCTAGGAATTTTGTAGCTCTGATGCGTGGTCCGAAGCACTTTGGGCCCACGTACACGTCATCGTTTTCGTAGTGCCGAGCCTCTATGTTGGAGTTGATCCTGTGCCTTGCGTCGTTCGGGGATAGAGATCGTCCCGAATGTCAGCTGTGGTTGCGGTGCCTTGGAGCCGTACTTCGGCTTCTGCCACCGCCTCCTCCGCCATGTCGTCCTTGCCCTCCTTGGGGGCCGTTGTGATAACTGCCTGGTGGAGGGGGTGGGGTAGCTGAATTGTTTCTGGCTGATCCCCGGTCTCCGTCCGGAGCGTCATTATTCCATTTCCAGGGAGGTTCTTGACTATGACGAGCCCCCTGTCGGCTTGTTCCAACGTGGTTTCCATCGTTCCTTCGTCTGTCGTTCCCACCATGGTGAGGCTCAGCCGGACGGCTCTCATATCTAGGAGGTGGCATTCTCTGACGATCCTCCTCACGACGTTTCTCCTTATCTTCTCCCTTTCGATCGTTGTACTCTCGTCGGGGAGGATTCCTCGGATTTAGTGCAGCGATCGCGTCTTTCTCGGCCGCTCGAGCAACATTGCTCTAGTTATGTGTAGCTCTGCGATGCTGTCCCGATGATCCGGTTCTTGAATAATTGTCTTCCCTGTGTTCGGGGTTATGATACTGCGCCCGAACGTAATGGGATCTTATGTCAGCCCATGTGGGATCTGTGCGACATTGGTCAGAATCCGAGACCAGTTTTTGACTTCCGGACAGGGCGACCTTCTGCTGCTCTAGTCCCTTGTTGAGTAGCTTGATACCCAAACGGATCTCCTCTGGTCCTGGATTAGCTGATAGAATTTCCCGGGTTGCCACGGTGTTCTATACTGGGGTTGGGTATACCCAATCTCCGTTGTTGTCTTTCCGTGGCTTCCCCATCTCGTCCCCGAAAAGGATGGCACGGACACGTGGGAATTGGTCATCATTGATGTGACGCTTCCGTGTCTTCTGATGCAACCGAGACATATATTCCTTGGTTGACATGCGTTTCTTCTCCACCTCGATGTTTTTGGCTTCATCGAGGAGTTGTTGACGACGCGCTTCTAGGGCCTGGGTCCTTTCGTCCATCTCATTTGCAGTAAGTTCTGTAGCTGTAGGGATAGGTGTGGTTAATGTGGCATCGATGAGTTTATGCGCACCTTCAGTGATCACGTGTCCATCCACCGATGCTTCTTTTTTCGGCTCTTCTAGGATAAGCGCTCCATCCGAGTCTTCTTCATATTCCTCGGCGATTACCTCCTCTGTGAGAGGGTCTTTTGCCGGGGTCTTGTTCTTCTTGTTCTTCTTCTTTGCCTTCTTGGCAGCACTGATAGCAAAGACGGCTTTGGGTCCGTTTCCCGGAGGTAAGCTCTGATCGGCACTTTCGGACATCTGGACCTCGGGATTGTCTCCGACGTCCATGTCATCCTGCGCTTTGGGAGAGTGTTCCCCGAATCCTTCATCCATGGCTTCTCCTTCCTCTGCAGCTTTGGAGTTGTACTCCTCTTCATATTCCACGGAGAACTTTCGGAAATCTGCCGACGTCATAGATTCATCCGAGGATGCGGGAATGTCGGCGTTTGTTCCAATTGCCTCCACCGAATCGGTGTTTTCCCCAGCATCGGCAGAGCCGGATCCGGATCCAACATATCCGACGAAGTACGACGCGTGCTTCCTGAGGTACCTGCGGCTTTCGCGATCAGCCATGTCGAAATGTTTGATGGTTTCGAGGATTGCATCTGCGCTAGCGCCTTGCAGTATTATACGTCTTAGTGTGTACCTGAGGAAAGGCCTGTCTGTCCCGGAATCGTCAGAGCCGGAATCAGTGTCATTGATATGCTCCTCCTGGATTTTGACTTCCACAGGTGGGTCGATCTGGGATCCGACTTCTCCAGGAAGATCCACTCCAGATTCGACTTGGACCATGAGGTCTTCTTCAGGCTCAGATTTCTCCACTATCTCCGCAACTGGTGCTGGCTGGGTGGGATTAGGGTTTTCTGAGATCCGGAACTCTGCCGCCTCCGCGGACAAAGGGGACCCAGAAGATTCTTCTGCCTCTATCATCACCGCTGGGGTGGGTTGGGCAGGTTTAGCAAAACCGATGTAAACATCGATCTCGCCAAAAGACATGATTGTATAGGCAGTCACGGCCTCCCTAGCCGGAATCCAAGTCTCGTCGAGAACGATGAGAGGGACGTCTCTGGCGTAGAGGATGCGACCGACGACGATGGTCTCGTCGATTCCGATTCTTGCAGATTCCGCTCGAAACGCAAATCCATAGCTCACTTGCCCCACGATGGGCGCCAACTGTCCTAGAGGCGTGCGGAAGAGAGGGATGTGAGACGTACGGTATTCCAGGACGGTGAGCACACAAGTTTGCCTAGGTTCGAATCCACGGCTTTGGACGAATCCTACTCCTGCTAGCAACCCAGTAATACAGCAAAGCCGGAATATAGGTTAAAAGGGTATCGCCTGTGCGAGTTGAGGGTCTAAAGTATTGGTGTGCCCTAAAGGCTCTCCCTAGGACGGCTTATATAGATATCCGGCCTACGGTTTACAGGAGAGATCAATCCGGTTATGACTAAGAGTTGGCTATAGAGTACATCTTGAACTACAAGTAACATTATGGGCCTAAGTCGGTAAGTCTTCTGGGCCTTCCCGTAGCCGGATTGGACACCGTCTACTCTCTCTCTGACTGGGCCGCCCGTGAAGCAAAGCTCTAACCCGAAGTGGGCCACCCTGTTCAGTGAGGAACTATGAGGATACCCGGAAAGTATATCCCGAACACCACTAGAGTCATTGCATGTCTGTTCTTTTCACAAACCACATATGCATCCACCAGTGTCATTGCATGTCTTTTCTTTTCATAAACCACATGGATCCACTAGAGTAATTACATGTGTATTCTTATCCTAAACCAGCACAAGACTCATTGGATGTGTGTTCTTTCATAAAACACAGCTACAGTCATTGCATGTCTGTTCTTTTCATAAAGCATATGCATCCACTAGAGTCACTGCATGTGTGTCATTTTCATGAACCACATGGATCCACCAGTGTCATTGCATGTGTGTTCTTTTCATGAACCACAACTAGAGTCATTGCATGTGTGTTCTTTTCACAAACCACATATGGATCCACCAGAGTCATTGCATGTCTATTCTTTTCATAAAACACATGGATCCACCAGAGTCATTGCATGTGTGTTCTTCTCATGAACCACATATGGATCCACTAGAGTCATTGCATGTGTGTTCTTATCCTAAACTAGCACTACTGTCATTGCATGTGTGTTCCTTTCATAAAGCACATGGATCCACCAGAGTCATTGCATGTGTGTTATTTTCATGAAGCACATGGATCCACCAGTGGCATTGCATGTGTGTTCTTTTCATGAACCACAACTAGTCATTACATGTGTGTTCTTTTCACAAACCACATATGGATCCACTAGAGACATTGCATGTCTGTTCTTTTCACAAACCACATATGGATCCACCAAAGTCATTGCATGTGTGTTCTTTTCATGATATTGCATGTGTGTTCTCCTCCTAAACCAACACTAGAGTCATTGAATGTGTGTTCTTATCCTAAACCACAACTAGAGTCATTGCATGTCTATTGTTCTCATAAAGCATATGGATCCACTAGAGTCATTGCATGTGTGTTATTTTCATGAACCACATGGATCCACCATTTTCATTGCATGTGTGTTCTTTTCATGAACCACAACTAGAGTCATTGAATGTGTGTTCTTTTCACAAACCATAAGTCGGTCCACCAGAGTCATTGCATGTCTGTTATTTTCACAAACCACATATGGATCCACTAGTGTCATTTCATGTATGTTCTTTTAATAAACCACATGGATCCACTAGAGTCATTGCATGTGTGTTCTTATCCTAAACCAGCACTAGAGTCATTGCTTGTGTGTATTTTCATAAAACATAGCTAGAGTCATTGCATATATGTTCTTTTCATAAAGCATATGGACCCACCAGAGTCATTGCATGTGTGTTATTTTCATGAACCACATGGATCAACCAGTGTCCTTGCATGTGTGTTGTTTTCATGAACCACAACTAGAGTCATTGAATGTGTGTTCTTTTCACGAACCAGCTATGGATCCACCAGAGTCATTGCATGTTCGTTATTTTCACAAACCACAAATGGATCCACCAGTGTCACTGCATCTCAGCTCTTTTCATAAACCACACGGTTCCACTAGAGTCATTGCATGTGTGTTCTTTTCACAAACCACATATGGATCCACCAAAGTCATTCATGTCTGTTTCTTATCCTAAACCAGCACTAGAGTCATTGCATGTGTGTTCTTTTAACAAACCGCATATGGATCCAGCAGAGTCATTGCATGTCTGTTCTTTTCATAAACCACATGGATCAACTAGAGTCATTGAATGTGTGTTCTTTTCACAAACCACATATGGATCCACGAGAGTCATTGTATGTCTGTTCTTTTCATAAAACACATGGATCCACTAGAGTCATTGCATGTGTGTTCTTTTCATTACCCACAGATAGATCCACCAGAGTCATTGCATGTATGTTCTTATCCTAAACCAGCACTAGAGTCATTGCATGTGTGTTATTTTCATAAACCACATATGGATCCACCAGTGTTATTGCATGTGTGTTCTTTTTAAAAAACATCACTAGAGTCATTGCATGTGTGTTCTTTTCATAAAGCTCATGGATCAATTAGAGTAATTGCATGTTTGTTATTTTCATGAACCACATGGATCCACCCGTGTCATTGCATATGTGTTCTTTTCATGAACCACAACTAGAGTCATTGCATGTGTGTTCTTTTCACAATCCACATATGGATCCACTAGAGTCATTGCATGTGTGTTCTTTTCACAATCCACATATGGATGCACTAGAGTCATTGCATGTGTGTTCTTTTCATAAAACACAACTAGATCTACTAGAGTCATTGCATGTGTGTTCTTATCAAAAACCAGCTCTTGAGTCATTGCATGTGTGTTCTTTTGACAAACCACAGCTAGAGTCATTGCATGTCTGTTCTTTTCACAAATCACATGGATCTACTAGAGTCATTGCATGTGTGTTCTTATCCTAAACTAGCACTAGAGTTATTGCATGTGTTTTCTTTTCATAGACCACATATGGATCCACTAGAGTCATTGCATGTATGTTCTTTTCACCAACCACATATGGATCCACCAGAGTCATAAAACACAACAAGAGTCATTGCATGCCTGTTCATTTCCTGAAGCATATGGGTCCACCAGAGTCATTGCATGTGTGTTATTTTCATGAATAACATGAATCTACCAGTGTCATTCCACGTGTGGTCTTTTCATGAACCACATATGGATCCAGTAGAGTCATTGCATATCTGTTCTTTTCACAAACCACATATGGATCCACCAGAGTCGTAAAACACAACAATAGTCATTGCATGTTTGTTCTTTTCAGAAAGCATATGGATCCACTAGACTCATTGCATGTGTGTTATTTTCATGAACCACATGGATCCACTAGTTTCATTGCATGTGTGTTATTTTCATGAACCACAACTAGAGTCATTGAATCTGTGTTCTTTCTACAAACCACATATGGATCCACTAGAGTAATTGCATGTCTGTTCTTCTCACAAATCTGTCGTGGTGGTGTCACGGCAGATGTCATGGATAGGTTAAAGGTGGGGACTAATATGCGTTAGGGGAATCTAGGGAGGGATAGTGAGGTGATTCCTCACACAGAAGTTTGTATTTGATTCACTTCCAAGGTATACAAGTGCTCCTAGAGTTGTCTTGGGGAGAGGAGGAAGAAGGGACTCTCTTACTCTCGCCACTAGCTAACCCATACAAGACCAACCCGCAGAACCTAAAATTGATCAACCAACCCTTCCACAGAGGCCCTAGCCCCCCTTATATAGGGGCGGCTAGGTCTCCACTTAGGGCATACGTGGAGGCATATTCCAGGGAATATGCCTCCTCCCAAAATAGTAAGCCGACCGGGTTACTTTTCCCCCGCTTCATCCATGCAGAGGCTACATGAGCCTCTGGGGCGCTTGCGTCACCCGACATTGGCCTTGTCACTTTTGTCGGCCACGCCTCGCTGGTCCTGCCTCTGTCCGCTTTGCTCATGCCGTGCGTACCGGGGCTACTTTTGACCAGCAAGATTCCTTCCTTCTCCTAGAAGCTTGACATGACCCGGATCGTAGTAGATCCGGCCACACCCGTTCCTGCATGAAAGTTAGATACATCGTTCCGAGTTACGGCTTAAGTTGGCCGAGACCTAGTTAGGTGGACATCCCCCGGTCCGGGTTACTCCGTGATTCGGCCTGCCTTGAGTTGACCCGGCCAGCATCCGCTTTGACCTTGCCGAACCTCGGCTAACACGGCATTTATACCCCGGCGTGACCCTACCCGGGGGTATCCCCCCAACATTAGTCCCCAAAGCTGGTGCGGTCTTAGCTACCTTGGTCGCTAAGGCCACATCAGGTTCCATTTCATTGAGCTTAGGATCTTATTTCCGAGTTATCTCCTTATCTTGGATTCTATGGATTTACTTTCCCTTGGCACATTTCAAGTTTTCCATTGCTGGCCGGGTTACCACCTTATCTCGGATTCTATGGATTTATTTTCCCTTGGCACATTCCAAGTTTTCACTTGTCGGCCGGGTTACCATGTTCTCATCCGGGTTGTTCTTCCTTCTCTCATACGCTTCCCCACGTGGAGGGTAATCATCACATTGCCTCATTTTAAGGGCCAGCCACAGTAACCGCCGCAGTTACTGTCAGGAGTTACTGTGCACACGTCACATCACGCCTGCCTCCTCGTTAACTGCATCAATGCGTCACGTCATGGGATCGTCTGCGCCCTGTGAACTTTCGTGTGGCCTGATGCTGATTGGCCAATCCGGTGCGTACACGGCCACACCGTGTGGCATAACCGCAAAGCACGATCCCACTTCCCCCACGAGGGAGTGGTTAAATAGGGGAGGGGCATGCCCCTTAGGTCTTTTCCGCCTTCCGCGCCCCTCTGCCTCCAGTTCCTCTTCTTCGTCTACTCTCGCGACAGCGCCGCCGCCATCGCTTCTAAGTAGCAGCGCCGCCGCCGCACTGCTTCCCCACGCCTCTACGTCGCTGCCACCATTGTGCACCTCCTCCGCCACGAGTCGCTGTCAGTCTAGGCCGTTGCCCCCCACCGCCGCTAGCGCCAGCGAGGGCAACGAACTCGAGATGACAGAGGAGGAGCTCGCCGTCGCCGAGCAAGAGATGGAGGAAGACGCCGCCACGGCGGACCATGGTGCGTGGGCTGGATCCTGGGTCTGCCATGATGACCTGGACTAGCTCTACCGCACCAGGCGCATCCTCGTCGAAGTCACCGCGCGCCTCGCCTCTGCCGAACTCGCCCCCTCACCCAATCCGGGTGAGTATGTGGTGTTATTGTCACATTTTCAGCGGGGTTTCGGTCTGCCGGTCAGCGATTTTTTCCACGATTGGCTGAGCACCTACGAACTCTAGCCGCACCATCTTCCTGCCAACGCAATCACCTCTCTCTCTGCTTTTGCCTCCATGATCAAAGGCTATGCCGGATTATGGCCCACGAAGGAGCTATGGATCCAGTTTTTCGGCCTTCGTCGTAACGTAATTCCGAACGTTGATCTTGATCCGGAGGACAAGCAGCTTACTCAGTTCGGCGCTACGTCCATTTCACCCCGGAGATTCTCCGTCTTTCCCCGAGTTACCGGGCTGGACTCCTGCAAGGGGTGGGCCCGGACTTTCTTTTATGTCCAGAATGCCGGCACCAAAGACTTGATCCGGCTGCTCCCCTATGCTCCGGGTCCTCTAACCCGCAGTTGTGGGAGGCTGTCCCCAAGAAGCCCACGGCCTTGGCTAACTAGGTCAATAAGAGGTTCGCGGAACTGAAGAAGCTCGGGTTGCGCAACAAGGACGCCATGATCACGTTCGTCCGCAACCGGATCTCCCCCCTCCAGAAGCGCACTCACAAAGTGTGTCACATGAGCTGGGGCCGTGACCCCAACCGGACCTGGTCCTTCGAGTTGAGCAACACGGAGATCTATCGCCGGGTTAAGGCTCTCTTCACCACGCACAAGGACTTCTCCTCTGAGTGGACGTGGGGAATTGAGAATTTTTGCCGTGATAGGCCTCCTCCCGCGGTAAGTTTTGTGCCGCAAACTTTCTCCGAATTAAACCTTATGTCGGTCGCTGTTGTATTTTTAACTCTGTTGTCTATTCTTTTCCTTAGCTATTCCTTCAGCAGACCCTAGAGATGGCACCGATCCCACCCTTAACTGGGCGCCTGACCGGAAGACCTCGGACGAGGAAGAGCCGGATCAGGAGATGTTCCTTCCAATGACCGACGCTACGAAGCCGGATCAGGAGATTGGCCCGATGATGAAGATGACTCGGATGTCGAGGTGATGGAAGCTATTGACGCTGTCCCCCTTTCTTATGCTTTTCTGGCATCAGCTAACCCCGGTGGTCAGATCCATGAGGACCCTCCCCTTGCCGTGGGTGACCCTGTTCCGGCTGCACTGAAGAAGAAGCGGGGAGCTGCATCAACTTCTTCCTCCGGACCTTCTCATCCCGCCAAAAGGCGAAAGAAGTCCAGAGACAAAACTGCCTCCAAGCCAGCAGCCAAGGCCCCAGCACGAAGGGCTCGAAAGCCCAAGGAGCCCCTGACCTCGGATGCGCAAGCCTCTTTTCCCTCTGCAACTTACTCTTCCTTTTTATTGTTATAGTTTCTCATCCGAAATTGTTTAATTCGGCTGGGCTGCGGTGGAGGTCCCCCAGAGTGGGTCTAGCATTGCTTCGCCGCTCCGACCTAGCCCTTCTCCCCCTCGTGGCGACGAGCCACGCCCGCTGAGCCCTATTCCAGAGGGTTCTGCGGCTGCTATGGGTTATGCTCCACCTCGTCAAGAGGGGGGCAACCTTGAAGCGGAGGAGACTGGCTCAGCCGAGGCGGCAGCATCCACCACTTCGGCTCCGCCGCAACCAGCCATCACCAAGACTACCTCAGTACCAGCACCAGCACCAACTCCGGCAGCAAGAGCATCAGCAGCAGCACCAAGTCCAGCAGCAAGAGCACCAGCGCCAAGATCCTCCGCCTTGTCCGAGACTTCTCAGTCTCGGCGAGAAAGTACCCAAAAAGCACCCAAGGGAAAAACTGCTGCAACCACTTCCTCCTCCCAGTAGCCCAAGGGAAAAAAGGCCCCTGATGCCGCCAGGACAGCGTTCGTCGAGGCTGGACAACACACTCTTGCATCCATGCTTCCCAAGAAGCCTCTAGCGCCGAAGGACGCCCCTGCCGAGCCAGCTGATGCGTAGCAACTTGTTCTGCACACCATCCCGGCCCTTGCCCTGGTTGAGAGGAAGGAGGCGCATGCGAAGGGCTTGGTGGCGCCCCATATGCCCACCGGCGAGCCATACCCTCCGACCCTTATTGAATTCGTCAACAATTGGAACAAGGCGGAGTTCTTCCATGACGATGATCTCCCAGAGAGGTTCGGCCCCACCGAATTCTCCGCTCAGATGAACACAGCCGCTAAGGCAATTAATCTCGCGGGTCGGATGATGCAGGTACGTTACCTCCCCCTTTTCCTTAGCATGTTGTAGATACTGATGACATAACCATTAGTCCCCGAGCCTCCGGGGGAGTAACTTGTTACTCGGTCGGATGCTCCTTAGAAAACTAACGTAGTTCCGTGATAACTTCGAATATGCACACACCTAGAGCCGGGTTGAGTTCCACTTGGCCCGAATTTTGATAACTTGAAATATGCACACACCTAAAGCCGGGTTAAGTTCCACTTGGCCCGGATTTTGTACACTTCGAATATGCATACACCTAGAGCCGGGTTAAGTTCCACTTGGCCCGGATTTTGTACACTTCGAATATGCACACACCTAGAGTCGGGTTAAGTTCCACTTGACCCGGATTTTGTACACTTCGAATATGCACACACCTAGAGCCAGGTTAAGTTCCACTTGGCTCGGATTTTGTACACTTCGAATATGCACACACCTAGAGCCGGGTTAAGTTCCACTTGGCCCGGATTTTGTACACTTAGAATATGCACACACCTAGATCCGGGTTAAATTCCACTTGGCCCGGATTTTATACACTTCGAATATGCACACACCTTGAGCCGGGTTAAATTCCACTTGGCCCTGATTTTGTACACTTCGAATATGTACAAAGCTAAGTTATATTTTGTACTCTTTTCAGGTGACCACCAATCGCCGGAGTGCTAAGTTCCAGCGTCTCCTGGACACTCACAAGATGCTACGCGCCAAGCAAACTGCACTTCTCGCAGAATACGAGAAAAGGAGTAAATTTCTTCCTTGGCATTTCTCCGTTTTTTTCATCTTCTTCTATCGAATTAACCCATCATTCAGCTTCCGCAGCTAGGGTGGAAGCTAAGAACAAGCTTATGAGGAAGAATCTGGATCAGATCAAGGGTAAGTTACTTTTGTCTGACCTTGCTACGCTTTCCATCTCCTTTCCTCCTTGGCTCGGCAAACATTCATACCTCGGCTCTGCCGGGTCAATACACTATTTCAACATCTCTTGAAGATAGTGTGCCCGTGCCTGATATGATGCTGCATTTTCTCGAACAAGCAGGACAGCATCAAGCCGAGCTCAAAAAGAAAGATGATGAGCTCGCCCTCCTCCAGACCAAGGATGATGAGATCGCCAGGCTCAAGGCCGAGATGGAGAAAATGAAAGCACAGCACCAGTCCGAGCTCCAAAAGGTTGGCTAGGATTACACTAAAGAGCGCGAGCGCCTCAATATCCAAATTGCCAAGGACCGAGAACTTCTCTAGGAGGCCGATGTCAAGGTCGAATCGGCGAACGCTGAACTTGTGCAGCTTCGCAAAAGACGCGATGACTGCACCAGGGAGTTGACTCGGATCCTTAGCCATATATCACGTAAGCTCCTTTCCCTTATCCGACATATTTCTCTGGGTTACTTCACATGTCTTTTCTTTACCCTCTTCTCTTGTCTCGTTTTCAGGCAAATTCCCTGAGGGCACTTCCATTGCGAGCGCCGCTGTTGCTGATTTCCGCCGAGAGAGGGGTACTCCCGTTGCTCCTGACGGTGAAGAGATTCCCTATGACATGGAGGACCTATTGGTCATCCTGTCATCTCGCGTGGAACTCATCAAGAACTATGGCAAGGATATCCTTGACGTTGCACTCCGAATCTTCAACACGTTTTGGCCTGGAGAAGACACTCCGAAGACAACCACAATTCTTGTTGAAAAGTTGATGGAGATCGAGACCCAGCTCGACCTTTGGAGGGAGTCCGCTGGACGCGCTGCAGCTGAGACCGTTCTTCATTACGTACTCACGTGGTACGAGAAGATCGATCTCAACCTCCTGGCGCGCATGCGCACCGGATCCCCATGGACCAATGACCCGGAGTGGGTAGCTCAGTGCAAGGCTTGCACCCACAGCCTTATCGAATATGCTCCCATTCATGAATGGACTGAGGGACCGAGCTTCCTGGAAGCCACCGGTGATGAAAACGCTGAGAACGTTGAAGACGGGTCGGATGAGGATGAAGAAGGCGATGCCTCAGACATTGAAGACAGCAAAGATGACGCCAAACTTCCTCCTCCTGCTGCTCCTTAAGTGAAAAACTTGAAAGTTTATCAGATCCCCGGTATGCCGGTGGAATTGTATCTAGTACACATGTGATATTTTGCTATTAAGTTCTTATGCCGGATTAACTTGGCCGTAGTCCCCGAGTTTCCTTTTCTTGTTCGTCCAATCTTTTGGCTCGGCTCGTGTCTACCTTGATTCGGTTTTACGACTTACGAATCCGAGCTTCAAAAATTGTCTTAACAATACTAGGAAACTTTTAGGCTTAGCTCAAAATAAAACAGCATAAGAAACTAAAAACATACAAGGTTAGTTCGAAAAACAAACGTCGGCTCGATTAAGTTCTTTTCCTTAGTCATTTTTCCTGTGCTACGCAATTCCAAACTTGTTCTCTTGCTTGCCATGAAGCCAATTCTTGTTGGACATCAGCAAGTCGAAGAGTTGGGTTTTTGGTGCTCACACATTACTAATCCGAGTTAAGTAGAACAACTTATTCCAGCTGACGCATAAATAACAAAAGACAACAAATATTATTAAGGCAGTCCCCGATTTACTGCTCGAGGTGCCAACATTTCATTGATAAGTTCATTGCCAGCATACATACTGACGTATGAGAAGACTCGGATACATACACTTCTCTGCTAAGTGTAGAAAGGATGAAGTAGAGCTACATTCCACGGACGCTTAGATTCCTCGCTGGACCTGTCTTCCTTGTTCTTTTCCTGTGGCTTTGCATCTATAAGATAATAAGAATCATTGTGCAACGCTTTGCTCACAATGAATGGCCCTTCCCATGGGGGGATAACTTATACATGCCGGTAGTACTTTGTACCAACCGGAGTACCAGATCGCCTTCCCGGAAAACTCGGGGGCTTACTTTCCGGCTATGATAGCGTCGGAGATTTTGCTGATATATGGCGGATCTGGACAATGCCAATTCTCTCGCTTCTTCCAGCAGATCAACATCATTTTGCTGGGCTTCTTGCACTTCGGCTTCTGTGCATTGGGTGACCCTAGGCGAATCATGCTTTATGTCGGCTGGTAATACAGCTTCTGCCCCATATACCAGAAAGAATGGCGTATAGCCTATTGATCGATTCGGAGTTGTTCTTAGACTCCACAGTACTGCTAGTAGTTCTTCTATCCAGCACCCCGCTGATCTTTGTAGCGGCTCAATGAGCCGGGGTTTTATCCCAGATAATACCAATCCGTTGGATCTTTCCACTTGTCCGTTTGAAGCGGGGTGAGCTACCGAGGCAACATCCAACCAAATCTTCTTATCCTGGCAAAAACGCGCAAATGCTCCTTCCGCAAAGTTCATGCCATTATCAGTTATGATACTGTGAGGATAACCGTATCTCAAGATGATGTCTTTGAGAAACGTCACGGCCGTAGCTCCATCACATTTTCTTATTGGCTTCACTTCGATCCACTTTGTAAATTTGTCCACCATGACCAAAATGTGAGTCATATTTCCACTTGCTGGTTTAAACGGGCCCACCATGTCCAAACACCACACGGCAAATGGCCAGGTGATTGGTATGGTCTTGAGCTCCGACATTGGTATATGTGTCTTGGTGGCATACCTCTGACAACCATTGCACTTTCTCACCAGATCTTCTGCTTTTTCTAAGGCACTTGGCCAGTAGAATCCATGGCGGAAAGCTTTTGCCACGAAGGCTCGGGACGAGGTGTGATGCCCGCACTCCCCTTGATGTATATCTCGTAGGACGTCAAGCCCTTCTTCCGGGTCAACGCATCGCTGGAGGACATTGATCACGCTCCTTTTGTGTAGCTCGGAATTGATGATCGTGTATGCCTTATCTCTCCTCTGAGTTTGCCTAGATAGCACCTCCTCAGTGGGAAAAGTTCCATCTTTCAGGAATTGAAATATAGGTAGTGCCCCTGGTATCGCTCGCACAGGGAACACATCCTCATCAATCTCCATCTGATCCACCGGCATAACTTCAACCGGATCACGCAGAGCAGTCCAAGGGTCTTGTGAAGCAGCCCCCGGGTTCGCTGAGGCAGTCCCCGGGTTTCGCGCACCACCTCCCGTGTCAATGTCCATGGGCACGGCTCCAGATTCTGCATCCTCCGGGACGTAAATTGAGTCGGTTTCTAGGGACGACCTGATAGACAGTTTTCTGAGGTGTTCTAATGCTACCCCCGGTGGAATTGCTTGTCGGGTTGATCCGAGCTTCGACAGTACGTCGGCAGCCTCATTTTCCATCCAGGGTACATGGTGAAATTCACATCCCTCAAAGTAACCAGATATCTTCTGCACATGAAATCTGTACAGCGCCATGTTTGGATCAAGGGCGTCCCACAGTCCCGACACCTGCTGTATTACCAAATATGAGTCGCCAAAGCATAGGATGTGACGTATCCCGATTTCTTTTGCCACTTTGAGCCCATGCACAAGTGCTTCATACTCAGCGACATTATTTGATGCCATGAAATGGATCTGTAGCACATATTTCAGCTAGTTTTTTTGGCGAGGTAAGTACGATTCCGGTGCCTAGCCCGGTTTTTGTTTTTGACCCGTCAAAGTGCATCTTCCAGTAATTCGGATCTGGTAGCGGTGGTTCGTATTGTACGTCGGCCCAGTCCACAAAAAAGTCGGCTACAGCCTGTGACTTGATTGCTTCTCTTCTGTCATATTGTGGTGCATAGGGAGCTAGTTCAATTGCCCATTTTGCAATCCTACCACTTGCATCCTTGTTACTCATTATCTCGGATATAGGAGCCTCACATATTACCCTGATGGGGTGCTCCTCAAAGTAATGCTTCAACTTCTTAGCTACCATATATACCCCATATGCCACTTTCTGATAGTGTGGATAGTTCTGCTTTGAGGCAGATAATACCTCACTTAGGTAATACACTGGCCTTTGCACCGACTTACCTTCCTTGTCGCGCTCTACCACTATCACTGCACTTACAACTCGGTTGGTAGCGGCTATGTAGAGCAACATTGGCTCCTTTGATAGTGGAGAGGCTAAGACTGGTGCAGTGGCTAACATATTCTTCAAGTGGGCAAAGGCTTCATTGGCCTGCGGCGTCCCAACGAACTTATCCGACTTTTTCATGAGTTGATAGAGAGGCAATGCCTTTTCTCCCAACCGACACACAAACCGACTTAACGATGCCAAGCAACCAGTGAACTTTTGGACATCGTTAAGACACTTCGGCAGTTCCATTCGCTCAATGGCCTAGATTTTAGTTGGATTAACTTCGATACCTCGGTTGGAAACAAGAAATCTGAGTAATTTTCCAGCTGGGACACCGAAGGTACATTTTTCCAGGTTAAGCTTCATCTGGAACCTTCTTAAGTTCGCGAACGTCTGCCTGATATTGTCAAGGAGCGTTTTGCTTTCCTTGGTCTTGATAACCACATCATCCACATACACTTGTACATTTTGACCTATTTGGTCGTGCAAACATTTTTGCATACATCTTTAGTACGTTGCTCCTGCATTACGTAAACCAAATGGCATGGTGTGATAGCAATAAGCCCCATACGGGGTGATAAATGCGGTATTTATTTGATCATCCGGATTCAGAGGTATCTGGTGGAAACCATAATATGCATCAATGAATGACAACAATTCACATCCGGCAGTTGAGTCTATGACCTGATCTATCCTCGGCAGTGGAAATGGATCTTTTGGACACGCCTTGTTCAGGTTCGTGTAATCGATACACATACGCCAAACCACTGCCACATTTGGATCATCCTTCTTCTTCTCCACTAGCACCGGATTTGATAGCCAATCCGGGTAAAGAACTTCCATGATAAATCCTGTAGCCAACAACCGAGCTATCTCATCTCTGATGACTTTCCTCCTATCTTCGGTGAAGCGGCGGAGAGGTTGCTTCACCGGCTTTGCTCCGGGTCTCACATTCAAAGAGTGCTCGGCCAACTCCCTTGGAACACCATGCAAGTCCTGTGTGGACCAAGCAAAAATATCCCGATTCTCACGGAGGAAGTTGACGAGCTCGCTTTCCTACTTGTCACTTAACCCGGCACCAATTGTTACGGTGCGCTCTGGGAACATATCATCAACATGAACCTTCTTGGTATCTTTTGTGGCTTGGAATGAGACACTTCCATGCGGGTTACTCAGCGCCGGCATATACTGCTGCGCGGACTGAGCCAATGCCGCCACCTCTTGGATCTTCCTTTTCTCTTGCACAATCACGAGTGACTCGGCTAGGTTAGACCCGGCCGACGCACACTCAATGGAACGTCTGAAATCCCCAGCAATGGTAATCACTCTGTTTGGCCCGGGTAACTTCATCTTCAAGTAACTAATGTGACAGCTTGCCATGAACTTGTTCAGTGCTGGCCTTCCGAGTAACGCATGATACGCACTTTCCAAGTTCACCACCTCGAACTCCAAATTTTCAGTTCGGCAGTTATCTCTCGTGCCGAACAATACGTCAACCCAGACCTTGCCTATGGGCTCACAAGAAATGCCGGGCACAATACCATGGAAAGTTGTCCTTGTAGCATGTAGCATGTTCTCCGAAATACCCAACTTACGCATTGTATCCGCATACATGATGTTAATGCTACTGCCATTGTCGATCAGTACCTTTGAGAACCTTACATTGATGTTAGGCCCAATGAACGTCGGATCCAGCACCAACGCATACGAACCAAGACTTGGCATAAGCTTGGGTTGATCTTTAATGCTCCAGGTGATTTCTGGTCCAACCAAGGCATATACCTCGTCACCGCGGGCATTACTGCATTCACCTCCATACGTCGGCGCTGCAAGCTCTTTCTATCTGTTTCCTCAGTGGTGAACACACAACAACTCTGATCATGCTCTCTGTACTCATTCCTCCCCTCATTTCCGGGGTACCTCTGATCCGGCTGATGCTGGTTTTCCACCTGATGCACTGCATCCCTTCTCTCATGGTTATCATACCTCGGCGGAGGGGGTGGCAACATTAGCTGTTGCGTGTTCGCTCCGGAGAGCAATTGCTGCCGGGGTAACTCCTGCCGAGGTTGATCATTCCGGGGTGCCTGAGCATTCCCCGAACCACCTTGTTCTATTTTGCGCATCCACTCACACTGCCTTGTTGTATGACCCACTAGGTTACTCGGATTTGGCGTGTGAAATTTACACGGCTGATCCAACATTGACTCATAAGTATACCTCGGACGGTCCTTCTTTTCTTGCCACTGTTTCTTTTGCTCTGGCGTCCAAGTTTTCTTGCCATCGTTTCTCGGAGTCCATTGCCCTCCAGTTTTCTGACGTTGATTGCCCTCAGCTCCGGGCTGATCTTGATTCACAGCTGCAACTTGTTGCAAACTGTACCGGTGATCCAGTCCGTCATCTCTTCTTTTACCTCTGTAGTCATTCCTCCGGGATGATCCGGCTCCATCTCTTTGGTAGTACTCATCGTTTGACTCGTTTGACACGAGCCTAGGTTGGGTCGGATCACCCAGAGCATACGAATCAGCGATCCGGATCATCCCTGCCAATGTGGTTCGCATTTTCCTTTGCAACTTTTGCCACAGCTCGCTTGCATATCTGCACCCTTGCACAAACCATGCTATGGCCTGTGATTCTATCACGCCCTCACATGAGTTTCTCACGGTACACCACCGGGTTAAAAACTCCAGGTCCGTCTCGTTTGGTCTCTACTTACACATAGCTAGGGTATGTGGCCTATTTGGCCTCTGATACGTACTTGAGAAATTGATGATAAACATTTCCTCAAAATTGATCCAGCAGTTAATGCTTCCGGGCGGCAAATTGTTTAGCCATACCCTTGCTGGCCCCTCCAACATCTGGGGTACGTATCTCACAGCCCATCTCAAGTTGCCTATAGCAATTTTCATAGCTGTAGCATAGTTTATCAACCAATCCTCTGGCTTGGTACTGCCGTCATACGTCTTTGTGCCTCTGGGTAACTGGAAATTGGGTACCGGTGGCTCCTTCATGATCCGGGGCCCAAAACACGCAGGACCTGGTGGACCTTGACATTCGATTTGTTTCGACCTATACAGTCGATCCAGTTTCAAACTGGCATCATCTGGCATCAAATCCCTGCCTCCCAATCTTGACCCTATCGCATGATAGTCCGGCCTTGGGTATCCTGCATTCACCATCTCCGAATCTCCATCGTTATACTGGTCTTGCTCTCGTGGAGCACCTCTCTGTTGCATACCTCGTCCGGCACTTTGCTCTTGCCTTGGTATATTCCGTTGCCGTGGTTGTCCTGCTCCTGCCGAGTTTTGCTGTCCAGCATTGCCGTTTACAGTGTTCCCTTGACCGGCATTGCCTTGGCGCGGTTACCCTAGCCAGCTTCACCTCGGCTCACACTTCGTCGAACATCATTTTTCTGTACTTCTTTTCCTTTCCCTGCCCGTGTTGGGTCATACGGGACGATCTGTTTGTTCCTTCTGGCCGAGCTTACTACTTCTTCTCTCCTAGGACCACCATGAGGAGACGGTGCGGCTCCAGCGGATTTCTCCAGGTTACCCACCGCCGAATGAACGATCTTGGAGGCCCCAGCTCTCTCCGGGTTAGCCCTGAGCAATTCCTCCTTTTGCCTGTTCGCGATTCGAACCAACTCATTGACTCTATCTTGTTGTCTTTGACGGGCCTCACCTGTTAGACCCTCTAACTCGGATGCAGCTGCATCCGCTGCCCTAAGGTTCTTAGCCGTGGTACTATACCTCGGCAGCCCCACGGAAAAACAGTTCTCTGACTCCTCAATCCTAGTATCACCCTCTCTGTTCATTTCACTCATGAGATTTCTCCCCTTCACTTTTATAGCATCAACTTTGTTTGCCTTTGCGTACTCACGCAGCATCATGTTCAACGACTGCTGAGCCGCGACTATCTTTTTCGCACCCTCTAGTATTTTTTGCCTAGTTTCCTCTAGCTCGGCCTGTTCCCGAGCCGGATCTACTGCTGCTACTACAGGGTTTGCCAAGCTATCCATTGCTTCCCGCAGCACATTCTCAGGCCTCTCTAGTGGAAGACCTCTACCTTTCCTCGGTGCCTTAGACGTTACCTCTGGATCTGGTGCCGGATCCTTGCTTGCGCCTGCACCAGGCGCGGTCATCATCACCTCAGCACGGTCCGGGGAGTGAGTGATACGCGCCCCGTGAACCACACTAAGGGGTGGCTCCCCTGCCTCGACGACGTGCCGTGGATGAACGCACGACACATCGACATCAACGTAGACCTTGTGCGCACCGCGCTTGACGAAGAGGCCGTTGCGCGAAAGCGGGCGCGTGCCGAAGCAGCCAGTGTTGTCGCTGACAAAGTCCAGCGCTCCAAAGCGCTGAACGAGCCCGGAGACGATGCGTTCGCCAGTGCCGATGTGGTTTCCCGTCTGGATCTTGACCCCTGCTAGCGCCGCTAGCCCCACGGTGGGCGCCAACTGTCGTGGTGGTGTCACGGCAGATGCCATGGATAGGCTACAGGTGGGGACTAATATGTGCTAGGGGAATCCAGGGAGGGATAGCGAGGTGATTCCTCACACAGAAGTTTGTATTTGATTCACTTCCAAGGTTTACCAGTGCTCCTAGAGCTGTCTTGGGGAGAGGAGGAAGAAGGGACTCTCTTACTCTCTCCACTAGCTAACCCGTACAAGACCAACCCGCAGAACCTAAAATTCATCAACCAACCCTTCTATAGAGGTCCTAGCCACCTTATATAGGGGCGGGTAGGTCTCCACTTAGGGCATACGTGGAGGCATATTCCAGGGAATATGCCTCCTCCCAAAATAGTAAGCCGACCGAGTTACTTTTCCCCCGCGTCATCCATGCAGAGGCTACGTGAGCCTCTGCGGCGCTTGCGTCACCCGACATTGGCCTTGTCACTTTTGTTAGCCACGCCTCGCTGGTCCTGCCTCTGTCCGCTTCGCTCATGCCGTGCGTACCGGGGCTACTTTTGACCAGCGAGGTTCCTTCCTTCTCCTAGAAGCTTGACATGATCCGGATCGTAGTAGATCCGGCCACACCCGTTCCTGCATGAAAATTAGATATATCGTTCTGACTTACGGCTTAAGTCGGCTGAGACCCAGTTAGGTGGACATCCCCTGGTCTGGGTTACTCCGTGATTCGGCCTGCCTTGAGTTGACCTGGCCAGCATCCGCTTTGACCTTGCCAAACCTCGGCTAACTCGGCATTTATACCCCGGCGTGACCCTAACCGGGGGTATCCCCCAACAAAATCACATATGGATCCACCAGAGTCATTGCATGTGTGTTATTTTCATGAACCACATGGATCCACCAGCATCATTGCATGTGCGTTCTTTTCATGAACCACAACTAGAGTCATTGAATGTGCGTTCTTTTGAGAAACCACATATGGATCCACGTGTGTCATTGCATGTGTGTTCTTTTCATTAACAAATGTGGATCCACTAGAGTCATTGCATGTCTGTTCTTTCCACAAACCCCATGGATCCACCACTGTCATTGCATGTGTGTTCTTTTCACAAACCACATATGGATCCACTAGAGTCATTGCATATGTGTTATTTTCATTAACCAAAGCTAGAGTCATTGAATGTGTGTTCTTTTCACAAACCACATATGGATCCACCAGAGTCATTCCATTTCTATTCTTTTCGTAAACCACATGGATCAACCAGATTCATTGTACGTGTGCTCTTTTCATAAACCACATATGGATCCACCAGAGTCATTGCATGTCTGTTCTTTTCATAAAACACATGGATCCAGTAGAGTCATTGCATGTGTGTTCTTATCCTAAACCAGCACTAGAGTCATTGGATGTGTGTTCTTATCCTAAACCAGCACTAGAGTCATTGCATGTGTGTTCTTTTCATAAAGCACATGGATCCACTAGAGTCATTGCATGTGTGTTATTTTCATGAACCACATGGATCCACTAGTGTCATTGCATGTGTGTTCTTTTCATGAACCAAAACTAGAGTCATTACATGTGTGTTCTTTTGATAGACCACATATGGATCCACCAGATTCATTGCATGTCTGTTCTTTTCACATACCACATATGGATCAACCATAGTCATTGCATGTGTATTATTTTCATGAACCACATATGGATCCACTAGATTCATTGCATGTGTGTTCTTATCCTAAACAACGGCTAGAGTCATTGCATGTCTGTTCTTTTCATAAAGCATCTAGATCCAATAGAGTCATTGCATGTGTGTTATTTTCATGAACCACATGGATCCACCAGTGTCATTGCATGTGTGTTATTTTCATGAACCACAACTAGTATCATTGCATGTCTATTCTTTTCATAAACCACATGGATCCATCACTGTCATTGAATGAGTGTTCTTTTCACAAACCACATATGGATCCACCAGAGTCATTGCATGTCTGTTCTTTTGATAAACCACATGGATCCACCACTGTTATTGAATGTGTGATCTTTTCACAAACCACAAATGGATCCACCAATTTCATGGCATGCGTGGTCTTTTCATTAACCACATATGGATCCACTAGAGTCATTGCATGTGTGTTCTTTTCATTAACCAAAGTTAGAGTCATTGCATGTCTATTATTTCCATAAAACACATGGATCCACTAGAGTCATTGCATGTGTGTTCTTTTCATGAACCACATATGGATCCACTACTGTCATTGCATGTGTGTTCTTATCCTAAACCAGTACTACAATCATTGCATGTGTGTTCTTATCCTAAACCAACACTAGAGTCACTCCATGTGTGTTATTTTCATGAACCACATGGATCCAACAGTGTCATTGCATGTGTGTTCTTTTCATGAACCACAACTAGAGTCATTTCATGTATGTTCTTTTCACAAACCACATATGGATCCACCAGAGTCATTGCATGTCTGTTATTTTCACAAACCACCTATGGATCCACCAGAGTCATTGCATGTGTGTTCTTTCCATTAACAACATATGGATCCACTAGAGTCATTGAATGTGTGTTCTTTTGAGAAACCACATATGGATCCACCTGTGTCATTGCATGTGTGTTCTTTTCATTAACAAATGTGGATCCACTAGAGTCATTGCATGTCTGTTCTTTCCACAAACCACATGGATCCACCAGCGTCATTGCATGTGTGTTCTTTTCACAAACCACATATAGATCCACTAGAGTCATTGCATATGTGTTATTTTCATTAACCATAGCTAGAGTCATTGAATGTGTGTTCTTTTCACAAACCACATATGGATGCACCAGAGTCATTGCATGTCTATTCTTTTCGTAAACCACATGGATCAACCAGATTCATTGTATGTGTGTTCTATTCATAAACCACATATGGATCCACCAGAGTCATTGCATGTCTGTTCTTTTCATAAAACACATGGATCCAGTAGAGTCATTGCATGTGTGTTCTTATCCTAAACCAGCACTAGAGTCATTGGATGTGTGTTCTTATCCTAAACCAGCACTAGAGTCATTGCATGTGTGTTCGTTTCATAAAGCACATGGATCCACCAGAGTCATTGCATGTGTGTTATTTTCATGAACCACATGGATCCAACAGTGTCATTGCATGTGTGTTCTTTTCATGAACCACAACTAGAGTCATTTCATGTATGTTCTTTTCACAAACCACATATGGATCCACCAGAGTCATTGCATGTCTGTTATTTTCACAAACCACCTATGGATCCACCAAAGTCATTGCATGTGTGTTCTTTCCATTAACAACATATGGATCCACTAGAGTCATTGAATGTGTGTTCTTTTGAGAAACCACATATGGATCCACCTGTGTCATTGCATGTGTGTTCTTTTCATTAACAAATGTGGATCCACTAGAGTCATTGCATGTCTGTTCTTTCCACAAACCACATGGATCCACCAGCGTCATTGCATGTGTGTTCTTTTCACAAACCACATATAGATCCACTAGAGTCATTGCATATGTGTTATTTTCATTAACCATAGCTAGAGTCATTGAATGTGTGTTCTTTTCACAAACCACATATGGATGCACCAGAGTCATTGCATGTCTATTCTTTTCGTAAACCACATGGATCAACCAGATTCATTGTATGTGTGTTCTATTCATAAACCACATATGGATCCACCAGAGTCATTGCATGTCTGTTCTTTTCATAAAACACATGGATCCAGTAGAGTCATTGCATGTGTGTTCTTATCCTAAACCAGCACTAGAGTCATTGGATGTGTGTTCTTATCCTAAACCAGCACTAGAGTCATTGCATGTGTGTTCGTTTCATAAAGCACATGGATCCACCAGAGTCATTGCATGTGTGTTATTTTCATGAACCACATGGATCCAACAGTGTCATTGCATGTGTGTTCTTTTCATGAACCACAACTAGAGTCATTTCATGTATGTTCTTTTCACAAACCACATATGGATCCACCAGAGTCATTGCATGTCTGTTATTTTCACAAACCACCTATGGATCCACTAGAGTCATTGCATGTGTGTTCTTTCCATTAACAACATATGGATCCACTAGAGTCATTGAATGTGTGTTCTTTTGAGAAACCACATATGGATCCACCTGTGTCATTGCATGTGTGTTCTTTTCATTAACAAATGTGGATCCACTAGAGTCATTGCATGTCTGTTCTTTCCACAAACCACATGGATCCACCAGCGTCATTGCATGTGTGTTCTTTTCACAAACCACATATAGATCCACTAGAGTCATTGCATATGTGTTATTTTCATTAACCATAGCTAGAGTCATTGAATGTGTGTTCTTTTCATTAACAACATATGGATCCACTAGAGTCATTGCATGTGTGTTCTTTTCAATAACCACATATGGATCCATGTGATTTATGAAACGAACACTGATGTCTACGCACTTCTATTCTTGTAGACAGTTGTTGGGCCTCCAAGTGCAGAGGTTTGTAGAACAGCGGCAAGTTTTCCCTTAAGTGGACCACCCAAGGTTTATCGAACTCAGGGAGGAAGTGGTCAAAGGTATTCCCTCTCAAGCAACCCTGCAATCAAGATGCAAGAAGTCTCTTGTGTCCCCAACACACCCAATACACTTGTCAGGTGTATAGGTGCACTAGTTCGGTGAAGAGATAGTAACATACAAGTGGTAACAGTGATAGAAAATAGATTGATGGCGTGGAAGAGACTAAAGGCAAACTGAAATAAAGAAGGTAGCAAGCAAACATATAACAGATCTAATTGCAAAAGTGTTTCAATGCTATGAAACAAGGCCTAGGGAGCATACTTTCACTAGTGAACACTCTCATATAAATATCTTCACTTTATGATACTACTCTTAACTACTCTCCGGTTGAACACTCTAATCGATGGTAGGGCTACAACAACACACCTCAAAGTAAGCCTTTCCCATCTAGAAAACCCCACACTATCACCTTGAGCACTAGATGGTTCCAACAAACACCACAATTTCATAAAGATATCCAACTCCAAATATAACTCATAACAAGTATTTGTAATCTCTAGCCTAAGTGCCACCATGGTGTGCACACTATCACTTTCACATACATGGGGAGAGCAGAGATCTATTAAAGCACTTGAGTAGCATGGTAGATCTACTTGATTACAAAGCTCATGATCACAATATGATCATGCATAGAGAGAAAGAGATGAACACATAGCTACCGGTAGAACCCTTAGCCTCGAGAGAGAACTACTCCCTCCTCATCATGGGAATCAGCAATGGTGATGGAGATGGTGGTGGAGATCGATGGAGATGGCTCTAGGGGCACTTCCCCGTCCCGGCAGGGTGCCGGAACAGAGACTTTTTGTCCCCCGAATCTCCCCTTCGGTGGCGGCGGCGCTGCGGAACTTTTCGTGGCTGGAGGCTTGATGATCTAGGGTTTTGGTATCGGGAGGATCTTATAGGCGAGAGGGGAGACCGAGGGGGTGCCAGAGGGGCCCACACCACCCCCTGGCGTGGCCTGGCCTGGCCTACGCCACCAGGTGGTGTGGCCACCCTCTGGCCCTTCTCCGTCTCGTATTCTGGCTCCAAGTGTCCCCCGGTAAAATAATAACTTTGGCTTTTGTCCCGTCCAATTCCGAGAATATTAATTTTCTGACTTCCTGGAACCAAAAACAGCAGAAAACAGGCAGCTGGCACTGTGGCTCTTGTTAATAGGTTAGTCCAAGAAATCATATGAAAAGTACTCCAAAGTGTGACAAAACACACGAAAGTAGATAAAACCAAGCATGGAACATCAAAAATTATAGATACATTTGCAATGTATCAACATCCCCAAGCTTAACTCCTGCTCGTCCTCGAGTAGATAAGTGATAAAAAGAAAGAATAATTTTTGAGGTGACATGCACCATCATAAACTTGATCAAAGTATTTGTAAAACATTGATAGCTGGGATCATAGTACTTCAATCATAACATGAAAGACAAAGTTCTAGCAATAAGACAAAGAAACTATGATGCAACATGAAAAGTCACAAACAAAAGATTCTTGAATAACAATGCTTTGCAAGACGTTTGTTTGTTTCACATAAGGAAAACATAGCATAGTAGTATTCAGCTTGTCCCTCATAGAGTAGCAAATATAAATGCATAGGACACCTTCAAAGTTCATAAGAGTGACTAGATACAAATAGTTTAAAACAAGCAATATCAAAGCTATGCATCAATCAACAAGTCTTGGGACAATGAACATAGAACTAAGAATGGCCACTATGTTCTCAAAGTAGGTGCATAAAGGTAGAAGGTGGAGACTCAATATAATGGTGGAAGAAAAGCCTTCATAGAAGGAAGTAGGGATTCAAGTCTCATAAAGAGCTTCCAAAAATTATGGTACTTATAGCTTTCAGCTCTCATTGCCCCTATCATAAGCATCTTGAAGTGATTAAGCTTAAAGTGAACAAACTATGGTGTACATGCTTGATGAAGTATAAGGTAGAAATCTCATGTCCCTTGAATACGAGGGCCACTCCTCATGCTACTCAAGTTTAGTCACCGGTAAGTTGTTGTCATCATAAGTACATGTGTATCATAGAGAACCGCCAACGGGGTACCCCTTGCCCGATGATACGGAAGAATCCCCATATCAAAATGACAAGGCAAGTAGACAACAAGCATCTCAGCATTCTTCTTATTTACCATGGGAATATGGTTCTTTTTTCTCTCTTTCCTCTTTTCATAGTATCTTTTTTTTCTTTTCTCTTTTTTTCTCAATATAGGACTCTTTTTTTAATAAGAAGAATGCTTCATAGACAGCTCATTATGGTTACGCTGCAGAATACCACCATGTGAGCATGGATTAGACCAGCGGCCCAGGCGTTTCTCTAACACATATACATAACTCCATGGACTTACAAGCTCCCCTTTCATTTCACACCGACGACATCCATATACAAAAGAGCATGATATCAACTAGGTACAAGTACCAAGTGCAATGTTGAAAGCGTTCCCCATGATACATGGTTCTGCTAACTTCCACTTATAAAGCGCAAGCATATACGCAACAAAGATGGACACAATGGTTCAAGTTTATTAAATGCAAGAAAGTAAAGTGTGCCATCAAGTTCGTGAGAGCTTTAATCACTAACTTTCACATAACAAGTTTAATTTGGAAGGTAAACAAAAACATGAATATACTTGGAATAGCATAAGATAGTAGGTAGGTATGGTGTACTATTTGGAATAACTTGGTTTAAGAAGTTGGATGCACGAGTGGAACTCATACTTGGTTACGGAGGCTAGCAAAAGACTGGGAGCGACAAACTAAGAGAGCGGTAATGGTCATAATCATGCAGAGCGACAAAACATCATTGATCAAAACATAAAGTGATATTACAAGTTGAAAACTAAAGGATCATCAAGGCTATGGTGACTTGGGATAGTCATAACATGGTGTGAGCATGTGCCAAGTCAACCCAAATAAAACATCAAAGGAGAATAGCACAATACTATGCTTTAACTAGTTGAATGCCCGTGCGTTGCTACGGCTCATTAAATTTATTTCTTCATAATATTTGAAAGTGCGTACAAAACAAATAGTCACGTCGTGCACCCAAAAATAAGTAAAACAATGGCATCTCTTCTATATATTTGCAATGTAAACTGTCATCTATTTGTTCCCCTCCAAGCATGTTCTTTCTTATCTCCATCTTTTTGATCATTCCCCACGACTGCAATCATAGTTTACAACTCTAGGAAGAAAACATTTCAGTCATAACCAAAATTTATAAATTGTCAAGATTATTTCACAATTATTCAAATTTTTGAAAAAAAAATATTTAGTTTGAATCTTAAAAAATAGTTCTAAGATAATTTTTTTACTACACATACAAAGGCCGAGAATTTCATCAACTTAAACCTTAATAAGAAACTCTATTATCAAATACTTTACTACCCATCAAAATACCAAGAATTTTAACAACGATATAAATCTTATATACAAAATTCCACATAACCATTCGTAAATATAGATGTTATTGATTGTCGGCGTTGGTACCACTTTCATTTGTGCATCAACGTCATTATGGCGGTTTAGGAAATACCACAAACCCTAAGCATAGAATCGATTTGGATCCCGGGTTACATGGTGCCCTTTATTTTTTGAACTTTCAAAACTTGATTTCAAAGTATCAAAAAATTATGGAAAGAATTAGACGTAGATAATAATGTACTCTATCCAATACATAAAGTCTCACCCCAAAATAAAATTTGTATTCTAGGTTCAACAAGAGAAAATTTACATTTTTGAACGATTAAAAAAAAGGGATCCAAGTAGCTCGAGACCCATATATCCACACTCAAACCTAAGTCATTTACATCTTGGCAGAAAAGAGAATTGTATAGTATTTAAATACTCCACTTAACTTATTTTAACCAAGTTATGGTCCCTCTAACGAGTACAGTTTAGAAACAGCAAAGAATAGAAACAATTTCATCATTAGGATTGGGAAATTAGGCCGACTCCAGCGGCTCCCTGCAAACGGACCGCGCCGGTCCGAACAGGTCCGGTAATACACAACACACGACCTAATGGTACCCCGTAAATAACGATTTGTCCATTTTTTGGGCCGGACAACCCCATTTCCTTCTGAAACTTGGGCCGAATTTGCGGTGTAACGGACAGAAAAATACGTCTGGTCGTCTATCCACCCTGTGGCCCACATGTCACACACATATGGGGCCGTTCCCCACTTTTTCACACCACCATCGTTGCCATGGGGCCGTTCCCGACTGCCGGCCGCTGCTCCGCCGGCCACCGCACCTCCCTCACCCTCTCCCCTGTTCGATCCCCAGCGGCTTGATGTGGGCCTCGCATTTGCAGATTTCATCTACTTACATGTAGAAAAATCAGTAATAACATCTGGGAATACATAACGTATCAAATAGCAAAGGATACCATCAAGTGTCCGAATGGCGTCTGTTCAACAAGAGAACTGAAGCATGCAACTATAAGAACACATCAGAGAAGCACCAAATTCAGAAAATTAAATAATAGATAACTTTGACAATGAAAATTCTCTGAGTTTGACCTATCCATGCATGTAATCTAACATTGAGCATTTTTCTGCAATCTCCGTAAGCTCGATTACAACTTTTGAAGAACTGACATACAAATACCAATAAAATTGAAAGTGAAACAAAAAAAGAAATGGATTGGGGAGTGATCGTGCTCCAGGCAGGCCCAGAGAGTAACAACAATGGGACCTTTTCCGCGTCATCCTCTCTCCCCAACTCTCCTCATTCGCTTTATGGTCACTTCTTAGCCTCGTCCCTGCCAGCGTCCATGCACCGCCACTAATTTTTCTCTTCCTACTACACCGCTAGCCACTTGCACCCCCATCAATGTAGCCTATGACACATCCATTAAGAATCTTGAATAAATGCAGTGTCCAACATTGATATTTTTCATGATGTTGCAACGGCAGGGAGAAAACATAACTGAAGCTTGTTTTAGATTTATACATCAAAACAACTTGATGGTAACAACCTGAAATATTAGGACACATATTAACAAATCATCGAAGAATTCTAATCTCGTTTATCAGAGTGAATCGACAATATAACAAAATGATCATGGAGTATTATATAAAGGATAGACTTTTTTATTTAGATAAGTATATGTAAAACATCATGTGTATGAATATTTTGACTCTAAATATTTATGGTGGACGCAAATGTACAGTCGAAAGAGAACTGCGGACAATTAATGGGCTACAGGAATAAATTCAGTAGCATGTCTCGGGAAGCTCCTATTTGATGATATAAGAGGAGATACTATTAATGGAAAATTGATTAATATAAGAAAATGACTCCAGGAAAACGAATTTATGGTGCAATGGGATAAAAAAACTCAACTAAAAGTTTCAGAGCCCAAGTTTGGTACCAACTGCAAGTTTCAGAGTACCAGTTTAAGACAGAACGATCAATCTCATGTAGAGCAGTTGACTTATTTTTAAAACTTGGCTGATGATGCATCAACCAAATCAATTCCTGATACAAAACCAAACATTCAATTTTAGAACAAGCAACTAAATAACCTGTGGTAGAGTTCATAATGCTAATGCATGGATTATCTCGCAATGTCATAGCCTCAAATAAAAATGATCCCAATTGAAGCACCTTTGTCCGGCAAAAGTAGAGCTCATAATGCTAATGCATGGATTATCTCGCAATGTCATGGCCTCAAATAAAAATGATCCCAATGGAAGCACCTTTGTCCGGCAAAAGTCGTCTCTTGATATAATAGTCAAATAAGACAGCTGCGCTGATGTCAGACCATGTCAGGCTCGAAGCGCTCCGGAAGGAAGCCTACCTGGTTGCGTTGGTCGCCCCTGGATGGATGGAGCGGTCGCCCATGTCATGTTCGTCCCCTCGCGTACCTGCAGAATGAAGAAGGGCGGGAGAGGGTGGCGGGGCGAGAAGACCACGACACCCTACCTACGTGTAGGAGGGACCTACACCACAGCCTGAGGATTTGGGACCGGGGCCTGGGCACACGTGCTGGACTGCTTCTTCTGTCTTCGATGATATAAGAGGAGATACTATTAATGGAAAATTGATTAATCTAAGAAAATCAGCAGTGTGCCAAGAGGAGAAAGCTACAAACTTGACCACGAGCTATGAAATTTTTATTGACTCCAGGAAAACGAATTAGTGCTGCAATGGGATAAAAAAACTCAACTCAAAGTTTCAAACCCCTAGTTTGATACAAAATGAAAGTTTCAGAGTAGCAGTTTAAGACAGAATGATGAATCTCCTCTAGAGCAGTTGACTTATTTTTTTAAACTTGGTTGATGATGCATCAACCAAATCAATTCCTGTTAAAAAACCAAACTTTCACTTTTTAGAGCAAGCAACTAAAGAACTTGCGGTAGAGTTCATAATGCTAATGCATGGATTATCTCGCAATGTTGTAGCCTCAAATAAAAATGATCCCAATGGAAGCACCTTTGTTAGGCAAAAGTCGTCTCTTGATATAACAGTCAAATAAGACAGCAGTGGCCACAACGACACTATCTTACCGATGAGATAGTTTTAAAATGTGATAAGATTTTGAGTTAATTATCAAATATCAAAATGTCTAATATATAATACGGACCTATTTGCGATGACAGGTTAGATAAACAATGCAATCGGCGGTAAGATCAATCAAGCAACTAACCTACGGAGATGGAAGAAGCCTTGCGGAGATAGAAGAAGCCTCGTAGTCCATCCATCAATCTCCTTGACGGCTTGACACCAACATCAAATCGAGGACTGACTTGTTCAGCGTGCTATTCAATTCAACCATGATTTTGCTAGAACAATCACTGCATAGTCAAAGTCATTGATGTATCTCATAACACTGCCAGGTACATATTCTCAAAGAGCTGCAACAAAATAGAATATGCAGTTTAGAAGTAACCATACTTCTACCTGATGATAGGAACTTGATTATGACCTGGAAAGAGGGCCTGATCAGACCTGTCTCTTCTTCACCCCTGTGAGCCTTGTACGTACTCTTGAGAGCATCATATTTAGCTTGATTGTCTCACCATCCTTAACTTGTGAGCCCAAAAGGTTAGACATAGTAGTGTTTTAGAAACCAACATAAGTGAAAAAAAAAACTACGTGTCCTGTATGCAAGTACAAACAGAATAGTTTTGACAATTTAATAGTTTGATAGTTCAATCTAGGAGAGAACATGAATTAATATTGTTAAGATATACACTTTCCCTCTTAATAATCAACATGAACTAATATTACTTGCTAGAAGTAAAACTACTTCGGTACAGGTATAAGTATCATTTGATTCAACTGGTTTTCTAATTGAAATATGGCCCAAGAAAAAAATACGTTCAGAAAATGTGTAGAATCGTATGAAAGATATAGTGTGTAGAATCATATGAAAGATATAGTTCATGATTGTTAACTGACTCTCGGTGCTTTGATCATGGTAGATTAATTAAGGCCCCGACTGTTAAACGGTGCTTTGGTCAAAGACAGAAGAAGCAAGATAAGAAGCCATCAATTGAGCTTAGTCCAAAAATCAAGTACTTCGATCAAGTTGTCCAGACTGAGCACACATGAACGCAAACTCTACACTACAATGCACATGATCGGTCAATGCCTGCAATATTCCACCACTATTCGCATGCGTATCAGAAAGAATCCCTAAAAATTAGTCATCCTAAATAGTAGTCTGATGTATAGAATTACAGAGAAACTCACATGTTATCCATGAAGTTCACTGCTGCGGCAGCAGAGAAGGAGGCAACAAAGGTAAATGTGCCAGCCGAAGGTTGCACTCGCAGCGGCCTGCCAGTGCAGGATCCAGGCCCACCCGGTGTTCAGCTTGGCGTCGCCCGCGTCAGCAACTCTGCGCTCTCCGTGGGCGTCCACTGCTGGATCAAGGCCGACTCGGTGTTTCGCTCGGTGTCGCCCACGTCGACAACTCTGCTCTTGCCGCGGCCGTCAAATGCAGGATGGAGGCGAGCCAGGTGTTCCCCTTCGGACGTGATTACGGTCGCGCACGAAGTCGGCGGCACCGGCGACTTGACCACTTGACCTAGCTCCCGCTTCTATCTGCTGCAAGACAATGGGGAATTGGAGACGCGATTTAATGGAGGCCTACCTGGCAGCGTCGGTCGCCCCTGGACGGATTGAGCCGGTCGCCCATGTCTTGTTCGTCCCCTCACGTACCTGCAGAGCGAAGAAGGGCAGGAGAGGGCGGTGGGGTGAGAAGACCACGACACCCTACCCCGGCGGAGGAGGGACCTGCACCGCCGCCTAAGGATTTGGGACTAGGGCTTGGGCGCGCGTGCTAGACTGCTGCGCTGATGTCAGACCATGTTAGGCTCGAAGCGCTCCGGAAGGAGGGCGTCCGCCTTGGAGGTTCCCAGGCCGTTAATGGCGGTGGGAGGGTGGCTGGAGCGAGATGGGAGGGGTGGCGGCGTATGGACCCTGTGCTAGGGTTCATGGGAGGAGGTCGGCAGATGATGCGTGGTGGCCCGTGTTTACGTTTTTCAGATTGGGTTTATGAGCTTCTGAACCGCCTTTTTCCACGGGTCAACAGCTCCTGTGCGACATATTTCCTTGGAATTGGACAAAATAAGATATAGCTAAAGAAAATGGCTACCATGCGACGTTCCTTTGGTAGAAAATAGCCTAGGATCACATGGGCATTAAAACGGTCATTAAGGAACATTTAACTTAGTTCTAAGATTAGGTTAAGACAGACCGGTCGGTTTGTACAGCCAGTCAAACAAACCGCTTTCGACCGAGCGCGCGCGTCACACGTACTGTAGCTTCCCCGACGGCGGCGGCGTACCTCACCCATCGTTCTCGTCTTCGACGGCGGCGACAACGCAACATTCTTTGAGGCGGAAGCGATTTAGTTCGACGGCGAAGGTGGTGAGTGCCATTTGCAACCTAATTCTTCTCTCATTCTTCTCAAATCGAGATCTGAGCGTGCCCATTGATGCTAGATTGTGGAGGCCGGGTGTGCTAAACGAGGGGAACGAGATGGAGCCGCGAGAGAGGACTTCTAATCGGTATATCCCGCATCTCTAACACTTGATTTCTGTTTGGTTTGGCTCCTTGTTCGCTTCCGCTAGCTCACAGTGGCCGCCAAAAACAGGGGAGACGATGTTGCACGGCACACCTTCGAATTTTGCATCAAATTCTTTCCCTCTAGGGTTGTGTTAGTTGATGGCAGCACGCAGGTAATTGAGAGAGACACAGTTGTTAAATGGGAGGTGGAATTGGAAGATGTTGATCCCCAAGAGCTACAAAGCATGAAAGAGGAGGCGGTGAGGAATATGGTGGACAAAATTGGGAAGAGTGTTGTTTGGGGACCAGAGCAAGAAGTTTCTTTGTTACGATTTGATGATTGTAAAGGTGAGTATGTTAGGATTGAGACAGGGAACAGATGGTTGATGAAATCGATGAGCGAGACGGTTGGAGAAGCAAAAGTGCTATGTTTTTAGCAGAGCTCATTGATCTGAAATCTGATTCGAGGGTTGGATATGTGCCCTCGAAGTTGGCTTCTCAGATGGTTGAGGATGATTGGGCTGCACAAAGGCAAATAATGCCTATAGTTACTGAGTTGGTAGTGTTAACAGTGGAGGCTGCAGATGCTAAGGCACAAGGGGAGGCTGAAAAGATTGTAATTGTTGATTGGAATTCAGTTTAGATAACTGCCCGGACTGATTTGGTCATTGCACCAATGTCTGACATTGAAATGGCAAAGCTTTTTGGCATTCCTATAGATGACAGAGACAAGGAGAGGGATGAAGCTGCAAATGATGGTGACAACCATTCAGGAGATGAAGAGGTAGATATAGATCCAGAGTTGTTGTGATATGCTGTAGTTCATGTAGATGATGCACATGATGATGAGCTAGTAACATTTTATGACAAAGAGAACCCAGTTATTGAAGTTGGGAGATTGTTTCCAAGCATGGATGAATTCAGGATGTGTTTCAGGACATATGCAGTCAAACGTGAGTTTGCTACCAAGACTATGTGGACTGATAAAAATAAGTTCTATGCAAAATGCTTAGGTTATGATGGTGGTGCGAAGCCTTGCAAGTGGTATATATCTGCTAGACGCCAACCTGATGGAAGGACAATAAGAGTGAATCAAATTCCAAAAGCTCATACTTGTATTACAACTTCCGAAAAAGTTACAAAGATGACATCACAATTATGGGTTGTAGAAAAAATCAAGCCTATTTTAGCCACAACACCAAACAACACTGCTAAGAGACTAAAAACAGACTTGGAAAAGTAGTACCCCATTAAGCTGAATTATACTACAGTGTGGAAGGCAAAGCAAAGGGCAATGAAGGAGCTATATGGTGATTGGGCAAATACCTTTCGAATGCTTTATAACTTCAAAGCAGAAGTAGAGAAGAGGTCACCTGGCAGTGTTGTGGAGATAGATACTGAGGTAACAACTGATGGGAAAGTCTTCTTCTCTAAATTCTTCATGGCTTTAAAGCCTTGCATCGATGGCTTCAAAGCAGGGTGCCATCCATATTTGAGTATAGACTCATCATTCTTGACTGGCAAGTGGAATGGTCAACTAGCAGCATGCAATGCTTTAGATGGACACAATTGGATGTTCCCTATAGCTATTGGCATGTTTCAGTCTGAGTCAGAGGCATCATGGACATGGTTCATGATGTAGTTGAAAAGATGCATAGGGCCAGTCTCTCCTTTGGTAGTGCACACAGATGCATGTAAAGGTTTAGAAAATGAAGTGAAAATTGTTTTCCCTCATGCTGAGCAGAGGGAGTGCTTCGGCCATATGTGGATGAATTTGATCAAAAAAATTAGAGGAGATGATTTTGGGTGCATGTGGCCAGCAGCAAGATCTTACAACAGACAAACACATTCATATCACCTTGAGAAGATTAAGGCCGCATGCTCTGAGGAGGATAGGGTCAAGTTTTGTACATGGTTGGACACCTACCATTCTCTTTTATGGTACATGTCAGGTTTTAACACTGCCATCAAATGTGATCATATCAACCGCATCTGTCTCTAGCACAAATCTTTTATCAATGAACAATGAATGCTTGAGAATACCGAAGCTTACAAGATCCACACAAATGGTACTCCTTTCTTCATGAGAGGTCTCCTAATTATGTATATACAAGATGAGTCACATCTTCACCGGAGCACAAAAAGTGAGGAGAAAGGATCCACCAAAAGAGAGAAAATAATTTGGCAGAAAGTTTCAACAACAAAGTGAAGGAGTTAAAAGACTTGCCTGTCCATGACATGGTTGACCAGATCAGGATTATGATCATGAGGTTGTGGGAATTGAGAAGAAGGCTTGGTGATGTTCTTCAAGGAGATAAGCTTCCTGATGTAGTGCAGCAGGTGGTCAACAGGAGCAGAGATTTTGCACATTTGTGTGTTGAGAAATCCTCATTGTGGGGTGCTGAAGTCAGAGATACAAAGACTGGCAGGAGGCATGTTGTTGACACTCAATTGCATGAATGCACATGCCTTGAGTGGCAACACACTGGGAAGCCTTGTGAGCATGCCATACTTTTCTTGGCCTCCAAACATAAGCTAAATATGCACCCATATTTGCATGAGTATTATTCTGTAGCAAAATTCAAGGCTGCATATGCAACACCAATTCCAGCACTTACAGACCAGTCTCAGTGGCCTGAAGTGGACATTCAGTTCTCCTTGTGTCCTCCATTGATGAAAATAAAGGCTGGGAGGCCTAAGCATAGTAGATTCAAGGCTTGGTTTGAGAAAGGTGGGAGCAGCAAGAAGGGGAAGAAAGATGAAAAGAAAGATGGCAAGCCAAAAAGGGCCCAAAAAGGTAACAAGAATAGATGTAAACTCTGTGAAGAACTTGGACACCGAGCTGGCTCTACCAAGTGCAGATACACTGCTGAAAAGCCAAAGTATGTTCATCGAAAATCTCTGTATTTCTTATTGATGATTTTTCTCCCCCAACTAACTTGCTTGTTTTTAGGAGGAAGCATGGAGAAAAAGCCCCACCTCTTGTTGTTGAAGAATGCTGGCTAGTGAAAAAGGCAAGAATCAATGGCTTAAGAAAGAAGAGAACTAACCAGATCATGTTTGGTGCTGCTGAGGTGCAAATTGAACCTGTTAATGTTGTTGAGGATGAAGTGTAAACTGTTGAGGTGCAATCTGAACCTGTTAATGCGGTTGAGGATGAAGTGCAAACTATTGAGGTGCAATCTGAACCTATTAATGCTGTTGAGGATGAAGTGCAATCTGAAACTGTTGTAGATGATTTGGCTGTTCTCCTGCCATGTGAATCTGCTTTGGCAGCTGTGTTGCCATCTTTGGAGGTTGTGCTGCCAAGTGTTGAGTTGCCATCTTTGGAGGTTGTGATGTCATCTACTCAATCTGCAGAAGTGCAAACTGAAGAAGTTGGACATGGTCAGGTGCGTAAGTTGAGGGGGCCTAGTGGAGTTGGCAAGAATACCAAGAGCATCAACAAACTGTGCGATGTGGAACCAAGTAGTGGAAAGAAGGTGAAAAAATCGAGTGGTAGAAAGAAGCAAAAGAAATAGAGTCGAAATCATTCAACTATGATGTGATTTGATATGAAAACTTAAGTTTGTTGTCATTTGATGTGAAAACTTATGTTCTTTGATATAAAACTTGATTGATGTAATGGGTTATGTCATTTCATGTGAAAAGTTATGTGCTATGATGTTGATTTGACTTGATTCAAATTCAAATTTGAGCCTATCTACAATATTTTTGGAGTTCATTTGTTTGTTATGTGATGTTGCACTGTTGTATGTACTACTATGCACTTTAGTTAATAAATCCAAGCCTTTTTGCGAAGTCGAACTCATAGTCACTGAAATGTTGTCCAAACAGGCTCCAAAGCTAGAAAAAACGACCCCATTTCTAAGCAAGTTTTTTCCGACCTTCTCAAAATCACCCAAAAAGATTTTCTTAGCTTATATTCTACCTATATAGCATCAATACGAAGTCCCACATTTTTTTGAATAAGTATTCATATTATTAATTTATTTTTGAAAAAAACACACTTTAATACAAAGTCAGTAATAAAACAAGATTAAAAGTTGAAAATGCAAAAATAACTTCAGATCCTCCTTAGTCACTCCAAAATGAAGCTAAGGTGAGGTTTTTTGATTTTTTGCATTTTCAAAACCTCAAACCCTCTTCTCACTCCTTTGAATTATATGCAACCTCAGGCGAGATAGTCCAATTTGTGAAGGTTTTTTCGTGCAAAGATTATTAGATCAAGTCTATCATTTTATATCATAAGTATGTAACATAACAAGACTATGTGCGCAAGTTTTACATTTTTTCGATTTTTTTTGAATTAGTTATGCACATTTGAAGTTCGGTCAAACCTTTCAAAACCCCGTGACTGCCTCCAAGCCCATCTAACCCTAACGTCAAACGTCGACTATCGATCTAACCCTAAGGCCAAACGTCAGCCGTCGATCTAACCCTAACGCCAAACGTGGAGCGTCGATCTAACCCTATCGCCTAACTGTGGCCGTCGGATAAGCCTTCTAGAAGGATTCCGCGGGTGTAGATGTCGGCGATCCGTGGGAGCCCTGATTCTCCAATCTGATTGGCCATTGTTTTTTTCTTCGATGAACAGATAACGTTGAGCGGGGGAGCATCTGAGTGACCGTTGGGTCGATCGGACCGGGCCGGACTGCCACGACATGCTCTATTGGCATGCATGCGAGAGGGAGGGCTGCCCGCGACGTGTTGACATGCATGCAATAGCGTCGTAGCCTAGATATTCTGCTCGTGAACGACGCAGGCTGATTTGCATGCACACAGTGACGCAGTAAAGCAGCAGCAGGCGCGCAGCGTATAGGTACGTCGCATCTAAGCTATTTAAACCATTTTAACAATTGCATGCACGCAGACACGGGACAGACGCGTTGGTGCAGTGTAGCTCCCTTTCGCAGTGTCACGCGCGGTGGAACGGTTTCTCATGTGGCAGCCTTACCGTCACGCGCCAAAACAAAGCATCTAGCTTATGCGCCCGTGCCGCTTTGGATTCTCTGCCGGCCGATTTAATGCACTTATGCCACCACGAACGGAGGAGAGAAAATGAAGCACCGTGTACATTGACCACGGCTGCAACGCGGCTATATAAGGGGCACCATTTCCTCATCCCTCTCCCCCTCACACTCATCTCTCAAGTCGCCCCCTCTACCCTCTTCCTTTCGAGCCAAATCCACCACTCGATCAACCACTCCACTTTCCAAGCCACCATGCAGTTCACCGGTCCTACCTACCGCCGCCCTCGCACCGTGCCGGAGTTGCAGTACCCGGCGGGCAGAATCGTCGAGAGCAGCCTCAGGGTGTGGGCGATATCGAGGTGGAGGGGCCCTTTCGAGTTGGCTCGCTTCTTCCTCCGTTCCGGCTATGCCACCTCCGTGTGGGCACTCCGCCCATGTTCCAGCTCCAAGAGCACTACGACGGCAGCCACGGCAACCTTCGCCATCGGCCTGTACGTGACTTTCACCAATCCCTAGGACGCCTACCACCTCCTCGGCCAGGTGTTCTGGTGTGGATGCGAGTTTATCGCATTCACCACCTACAATATCTTCACAAATTTCCACCATATCTTCCCCGAGCCCAACAGCATGCACACCCTCCCCTACTAGGTGCCTGAGGAGGACGAGTGAGAGGCGCCGGCTAAGGAGGGGCCAAGGAGCGCTGGCCGAGTCTTTCTATCTAGCTTGTGTTGTGTTGGTTGGGGCGTGTGTGCTAGTGTCTAGTTTTAAATATTTTTGTTTTATGTTTTATGCACTATATCTTGTAAGAGGATGCCCCTCTATATGTTGTAAGGGGATGCTATTTAGGGTATCCGATGCCCCTCTATCGTGTTATCTATGTTGGCCGTACTAATATATTAATATTTATTTGTGCCTAAAATTTCTTCATTACATTCTATTTACATTGTTAAACTATGTGACCGTGTGTAGTAAAAAATGCACTCAAACATGATCCAATAATATATTAATATTGATTCGTGTCTAAAGTTTCTTCATTGCATTCTATTTATATTGTTAAACTATGTGGCCGTGTGTAGTAAAAAATGCACTCAAACATGATCAATCATAAACTTTGTGCCTATATTGGCACACTATGTCTTCTTTCTTTGAGAGGGGCACAACCATTTTAGGTAGAAACACACGTGCCAAAACTTTAAAAACACCATAGCATGCACAAACCAAAAGAAATTTAAATTGTTACTTTGAGTGCACCTTTTGGTAAAAAAAGTGCTAGTCGGGTTTTGGTTCACAAAGACTGATAACTAGAACCAACCTTTTATTTCAGCCAAAATAACACGCGGGTGCACCCTAGCAACAAGACACGATAAAAGAGCCAAAAAATCGCGGGACAACTCAAATAATTTGAAGCTTCCTATAGTCATATTTGTGAAATAACGATAAGACGAAAAGATATATCTATGTGAATAATCGTGTGCACTTTTTTTGCACTAGCTACACTTCTTTTAGCAATGGGCCTGGCTATGTCCTATTCGTCTCTGCCTATGTTATAATTGGGCCTGGCCTTTTCTGGCAACTGTCAACCAACTTTTTTTTACCTTTTCTCCCTCTACCACTGAACTCTACACTCTTCCCACAACTCACTGACGACGGACTGAAGAAGTGAAGAAACAAAAACAGAGTGAAGAAGACATGCCGAATTTGTGCAGCACAACACTTTTATTCAAACATCTTTTACGATTACAAGTGATGCACAAGCTAACTTCAACAGTGATAGCCTAAACTAACGACTAATTATCATCATATAAACAAATGCGAGAGCAATTACACAAACATAAAAAAGATCGGCCACCAAATTGTCCTGCTTCTTCAATTCGATGATTGTCTTCATCTGCTTGTTCAGGTTCTTCAGCTCTGCCGTCACTGCCGTCACTCCTGCATCCCCCACAGTAGCACCAATGGAATTGCCAGATCTAGACAGGCCTGATCTAAACTTCTCCGCCTCCAACGGTAAATCGATCTCCCCTGATGCACCAGCCAGTTGAATCTGCTCTATGTACTCATCTAGCCAGTCAAAATGGGCGCATTGATTCAATTTCGAAAATCAGAAAGATGACCCCTAAATCCCAAATCGGATGAAAAATATGAAATTGGGACACAAAAACCAAAATTGGCAGATTGAGAAGTAAAATCTAACCTTCCCCTGCTCTGGTTTACTCTCGCATTTCACGAATTCCCGTCCAAGGTTGCCATTCTTGTTGGTCAATGTGACCAGCCGCTTCAGGGGCGAAGTACGTGGGCATACAGGGCAGCTTGTCATTGGCACTGCGCCATAGCGTGGCCATGTGCGGCGGGAGGCTGAAGTGGAGCTCGACATGGGAAGGTCGTGGCCCGTTTGCCAGCCGTTGTTGCGCGTCGTCACCAGAGAAGAAGAACAACAATAGTCGGGGAGGGAGGATGGGAAGGTCGCGGTAGGGCTTGGGTGCTGCACGGCTCGGGGTCCTGTCTTGTACCAATGCTGAGCTAGAAAAGGTTATGGGTCCCACGCTGTGGGTCCCACCATCGGGAGACACTCTGTGGGTCTAGCGCTCAGGTCCTTACATAGTGGGTCCCGCTCGGCTCACTTGATTCAAGTTGTCAACATGTGTCTTTGGATTAAGTAGTAGTGTCGCACCTGGGCTATTTTCTACCAAAGAAACATCGCATGGTAGCCATTTCCTTCAACTATGTCCTGTTCTGTCCAATTCCAAGGAAAGATGTCGCACAGGAGCTATTGACCCCTTTTTCCACTTAGCGGTGGTAGATAATCGTAATTAACTAAATCAAGTATTGGGACGACTCATTGTACCATTGGATATAAATCATACGGTCTAGATTACTCCAATGTTTGATGTTTGAGGGCGACGTACGATCACCAACTCCCTTCTAATAGTAAAGATATGCTCAAACAACACATGATTCTTTCAAGACACATTAAGTAATCTCAATTGTTTATAACATGTCATGCTACAACAAAGAATACTAAGCATAAAGCCAAAACAATATCAAGCATGGCATGAGAAAGCATAGGCCACAGTCAAAAACAAGCTCTCTTTACCACTTAAGGATGAACTTTTCTACTCTTTTCCAATCCAAACCAAACTATTTGAAAACCAATGCATGAAAGAGGGGGTCCAACCAATTTATTTAGCAAACTAAGAAAACGAAGAAAACAAAAAACCAAAACAAAAACAAAAAAGAAGACGCTCCAAGAACAACACAACTGTGCATGAAACAATAAAAATGAAGTGTTTGGAAGGAACCTAGAATTTTTATTGATGAAGAAGGTGATGCCTTGGGCATCCCCAAGCTTTGACGCTTGTAATTCTTGGATATTTCTTGGAGTGACATGCGTGGCATCCCCAATCTTGAGCTTTAGTCCATCCTTCATCTCATTACTCATTCCTTCCATAGACCTGAAATTTTTCCTTCATACAAAACTTCACACAATCTTTATTAGCAACATTAGTGCACTCAAGATAATAAGTTTTCTGGTTCAGTTTCAACACCAATAAAACTTCCATTAAAACACTAGATACTGTAGCACTTCCCTCAAAAAGCTCAATTCCCCAAAAGAACTTATAAAGGAACCAACAAGAAGCAAATGCAAATAATGGCAGAAATCTGTCGAAACAGACCAAAAGGTAAAGATGAATTTTTTCAAAGACCTTCTATTGCTCAAATCAAAAAGTGTTGAACTAACGAAAGTTAGATAAAAACTTGGGGCAGAAGCAAAAAAATTCACGCCTCAAAAGGACATACAAAGATTTTACACGAATTTTTACGATGAAGCACAAAAATCTGTTTCGGGACAACAACTTTCCCAATCATTACTTCTCTCTCATTAGAGGTTACTCTTGGCACAAAAAGAAAATAAAAAGGATAAGGAGAGGTTATTACTGAAGTAATAACTTCCAAGACTCATCTAAATCTTTTGGGTTATCTCCCAATAAGTATTTTTCTTTAACGCCTTTAAGTTAGTTATGATAGTTTGAGAAGATGCTCACATAAGAAATATGAATGGAAATAAAAGAGAGCATCAAGAAGCAAATATAAAACACATTTAAGTCTAAACCGCTTCCTATGCATAGTAATCTTGTAAAGAAACAAGTCATGAAAGCACAAAGTAACGAGCATAGTAAAGAAAAACAAGTGCAACTTCAAAATTTTCAACATAAAGAGGGGACACTTAATATTATTGAGACGCATAAAACCATGTTTCCCTCTCTCATAATAACTTTCAGTAGCATCATGAATAAAATTAACAATATAGCTATTACTTAAGACATTCTTATCATGAGCCACATGCATATAATAATTATTACTCTCCACATAAGCATAGTCATTCTTATTAATTGTGGTGGGAGCAAATTCAACAAAATAGCTATCATTATTATTCTCATCACCATAGTCATCAAATATAGGAGGCATATTGTAATCATAATTAATTTTCTCCTCAATAGTAGGTGGACTGAACATATCATACTCATCATTGTAATCATCATATATTGGAGGTTTGGTATCATCATAAGCAATAGAATAGCTATCTTCCAAAGCTGGGGAACTAAAAAGATCATTTTCCTAAAAACTAGCTTCCGCAAGCTTAGACTTTTCCATAGCATTAGCAATAATGGTGTCCAAAGAATTCATACTAACAACATTGCTATTAGCATGCAAATAAAGTTCCATAGGTTTTTTAATTTTCTTTTCAAACACTTCATGTCCTAACTCAAGATAAATACTATAAAGCTCTCTAATTTTGTTGTTGTTTTCCATTAAGCCTAACTAGTGAAAACAAGAAACAAAAAGACAAAATTGTAGAATCTAAAGGAAATAACTTCGAGCCCTCACACCGGAGGATGTGAGTACCTTTCACCTTACCTCCCGGCAACGGCGCCAGAAAAATTGGCGTTTGCCATGGGAGGTTCTTCTTCTTTAATCCTCCGGTGTGAATACCTTTTACCTTACCTCCCCGGCAATGGCGCTAGAAAATAGCTTGATGTCTACGCACTTCTATTCTTGTAGATAGTTGTTGGGTATCCAAGTGCAGAGCTTTGTAGAACAGCAGCAAGTTTTCCCTTAAGTGGATCACCCAAGGTTTATCGAACTCAGGGAGGAAGTGGTCAAAGGTATTCCCTCTCAAGTAACCCTGCAATCAAGATACAAGAAGTCTCTTGTGTCCCCAACACACCCCATACACTTGTCAGGTGTATAGGTGCACTAGTTCGGCGAAGAGATAGTAAAATACAAGTGGTAAACATGATAGAAAATAGATTGATGGCGTGGAAGAGACTAAAGGCAAACTGAAATAAAGAAGGAAGCAAGCAAACTTGTAACAGATCTAATTGCAAACGGTGTTTCAATGCTAAGAAACAAGGCCTAGGGATCATACTTTCGCTAGTGAACACTCTCATATAAATATCTTCTCTTTATGATACTACTCTTAACTACTCTCCGGTTGAACACTCTAATCGATGGTAGGGCTACAACAACACACCTCAAAGTAAGCCTTTCCCATCTAGAAAACCCCACACTGTCACCTTGAGCACTAGATGGTTCCAACAAACACCACAATTTCATAAAGATATCCAACTCCAAATATAACTCATAACAAGTATTTGTAATCTCTAGCCTAAGTGCCACCATGGTGTGCACGCTGTCAGTTTCACACACATGGGGAGAGCAGAGATCTATTAAAGAACTTGAGTAGCAAGGTAGATCTACTTGATTACAAAGCTCATGATCACAATATGATCATGCATAGAGAGAAAGAGATGAACACATAGCTACCGGTAGAACCCTTAGTCTCGAGAGAGAACTACTCCCTCCTCATCATGGGAATCAGCAATGGTGATGGAGATGGTGGTGGATATCGATGGAGATGGCTCGGGGGCACTTCCCCGTCCCAGCACGGTGCCGGAAGAGAGACTTTTTGTCCCCCGAATCTCCCCTTCGGTGGCGGCGGCGCTGCGGAACTTTTTGTGGCTGGAGGCTTGACGATAGGGTTTTGGTATCGGGAGGCACTTACAGGCGAGAGGGGAGACCGAGGGGGTGCCAAAGGGGCCCACACCACCCCCTGGCGTGGCCTGGCCTGGCCCGTGCCACCAGGTGGTGTGGCCAGCCTCTGGCCCTTCTCCGTCTCGTATTCTGGCTCCGAGTGTCCCCCAGTAAAATAATAACTTTGGCTTTTGTCCCGTCCAATTCCGAGAATATTCATTTTCTGACTTCCTGGAACCGAAAACAGCAGAAAACAGGCAGCTGGCACTGTGGCACTTGTTAATAGGTTAGTCCAAGAAATCATATGAAAAGTACTCCAAAGTGTGGACAAAACACAAGAAAGTAGATAAAACCAAGCATGGAACATCAAAAATTATAGATACATTTGCAATGTATCAAACACTCATGGTGGTCGTTAGATCGCGTCTAATGGTGGTCGTTAGATCGCGTCTTCTAGAAGGCCTGCCCCCTGAAGAACTAGTTGTTTGATCCGATTGTTGTAGACCATTCGATTGGGGTGCGTGGACGAATAAGATGGTTCTTCGTAAGAGCGATCCGCGAGTAGGCTGTTTTGCGACATGATTGGACGGGCTTACATTTTAACTTATATTAGTATTATTTCCACTCCCCTATAGCCTACTAGTAATATCATAGAGCTCGTCAGTTAGCACGTCTACTCCACAGCCCCCCTCCTCCACCACACGTCACCTTGCCCGGACGACGCCACCGGCTTTCATGCGCCATGCCCGAACGACAGCCGTTGATTCTCGGGTCGCTACCTTCATGCTAAGAAATCATTTTACCAGCTTTTGAATTTATCTTACATATTCCTGCTATTTGACGATCTAACTGCTGATCTTTTATCCAATTTCTCGACGAACTTCAGATGTGGCAGATGTTGCAGCCCAAGAATCTGGATATCTTTGCGCGCAACTTCGTAGTGACTGATGGCTCTGAGTATGGCACCCAGAAAAATGCTGGAGCGGTGTTGATGTAGAGCTCGTTGGGAACCCCAAGTGGAAGGTATGATGAGCACAGCAGCAAGTTTCCCTCAGTTATGAAACCAAGGTTCAATCGAACCAGTAGGAGCAAGGAAACACCCCAAAGGTGTTACTAGCTGAGCCTTGGCAGGGCGCACTACCGGTGCTAGTAGCAACGTGGAGACCTGCACAACACAACCACGGAACTTTGTCCCCAACTTGCGATGAGGTTGTCAATCTCACCGTGTTTTGTGGAAAACAAAGGATTAAACGTATCGAATGGAAAGCAGTAATAGTTTGCAGAAAGTAAACACAAAGAAGTAAACAGTTTGTAGATTGAATGTAAAAGACAAGGACCAGGATCCATAGTTCACTAGAGGTGGCACTCCTTAAGATAGATAACATGCTGGGTGAACAAATTACAGCGGGGCAATTGACAAACATCGAGAAAGCAATACATGCATATACTAATCATCTTGACTCCTTTGAGACTTGATTAGGCATTACAACATTATACATAGACCGCCATCCAACTGCATATATGACTAATAATCCACCTTCAGGTTATCATCCGAACCCCCTCTAGTATTAAGTTGCAAGCAACAGATTATTGCTTTACGAACTGCGTGTAAAGTAAACAATACGGTTGTTCTATGAACAAAGGATTGTTGTTTTCTCCCTAGTAGCAACAGCACATCTAGTACCTTAGAGATTTCTGTCACTTCCCCAGATTACCAAAGGCATGAACCCACTATCGAGCATAAATACTAACTCTTGGAGTTGCTAGCATCTACTTGGCCAAGATAGCTACTAACAACAGAAAGCATGCAAGATCACAAATAACAAAGACATGATAGAATCAATAATCAATCTGAAATAGCATCTCAATATCCATCGGATCCCCGCAAACACAACATGTATGATTACAAATAGATGATCTTGATCATGAACGGAGCTCACAAGATCTAAACATGAAAGCACAAAGGAGGAGAACCAGCCATCTAGCTGCTACATGGATCCGTAGTCCAAGGATGAACTACTCACGCATCACACCGGAGGGTTGCATGGTGATGAAGAAGGCCTCTAGGGTGAATTCCCCTCACCGGCAGGGTGCCAGGAAGAGCTTTAGATCCCTCCTGATCTAGGGATGGAGATGACGGCGGCTACAGACTCTTTTGTGGATTTTTGATCGGGTACTTAGGGTTTTCGTCCTGAGGGCATGTTATAGGCGGAAGGGGAGGCCGAGGGGGTGCCTGGGCTGGCCACACCACCCCTGGCACGGGCCAGGCCTGGCCATGCGGCAAGGTGGTGTGGCCGCCCTCTGGCCCTTCTCCGTCTCGTATTCTGGCATCTGATGACTTCTGGAAAAATAGGCACTTTGGCTTTTGTCCCGTTCAATTCCGAGAATATTCATTTTCTGACTTTCTTGGAACCAAAAACAGCAGAAAACAGGCAGCTGGCACTGTGGCTCTTGTTAATAGGTTAGTCCAAGAAATCATATGAAAAGTACTCCAAAGTTGAAACAAAACACAAGAAAGTGGATAAAACCAAGCATGGAACATCAAAAATTATAGATACATTTGCAATGTATCAGTGACGTTCCTGCTCGTGTGCTCCCACCCAGGATGCTTTCACTGTTACTCATACCACGAGCTCCCGCTCCACAATATCGCGTGCCTGCACGGCGCATGCTCCTACATGGAGCCGGGCTGCAACCACAGCGGCCCACTGGCAGAGCTCGTCGTCCACATTGCAGAGGAGCACTTGATCAAAGTGATTAGGATCTTGTACGGCCACGCCCAACTTCTCCAAGAGTAGGTGCCATTCACTGACTCGGCACGCCGTCGGCTAATTTTCTAGGGGGAGGACGACTCTGTTTTCGTCCTGACCATCACCGCCGGTGTTCCGGGAACCAGAGCCAGGCCCACCTTTGTGTGTGAAGTATGCGTCAGGTCGTCTCGTGCGCCTATCCACTATACACAATGGGCATGTGGGCGAACGCCCAGCCGCTGTCGTCCGATAGCATTCTTGTGCTATACGAGGACCGAGCTGTCTGCCGCCATGGGAGGTGGAGTATGCGGACCTAAGTTCAATCCTATGTGTGCCATCTTAGTACCTTGTCGGTGCTGGACCGAACAGGCAGATGCATTTCTACATTTGTGTCGAGAAGACCAACAGGTAAATGTAGTACTTATGTTTTTGTTAGTGTTAGACTTAAGCGATGCTTCTCAGGTGCGTAGAGCATACGTGTTGTGTGATGCTTCATGAACCACATGGATCCACCAGTGTCATTGCATGTGTGTTCTTTTCACAAACCACATATGGATCTACCAGAGTCATTGTATGTCTGTTCTTTGCATAAACCACATGGATCCACTAGAGTCATTGCATGTGTGTTCTTTTCACAAACCAGAGCTGGTGTCATTGCATGTCTGTTCTTTTCACAAACCACATGGATCCACTCGAGTCATTGCATAGAGTCATTGAATGTGTGTTAATTTCACAAACCATATATGGATCCACCAGAGTCATTGCATGTATGTTCTTTTCACAAACCACATATGGATCCACCAGTGTCATTCAATGTCCATTATTTTAATAAACCACATGGATCCACTAGAGTCATTGCATGTGTGTTCTTATCCTAAACATGCACTAGAGTTATTGCATGTGTGTTCTTTTCATAAAACACAGCTAGAGGCATTACATGTCTGTTATTTTCATAAAGCACATTGATCCACCAGAGTCATAGCATGTGTGTTATTTTCATGAACCACATGGATCCACCAGTGTCATTGCATGTGTGTTCTTTTCATGAACCACAACTAGCGTCATTGAATATGTGTTCTTTTTACAAACCACCTATGGATCCACCAGATTCATTGCATGTATGTTCTTTTCACAAACCACATATGGATCCACAAGTGTCATTGCATGTTAGTTCTTTTCATAAACCACATGGTTCCACTAGAGTCATTGCATATGTGTTCTTTTCACAAACCACATATGGATCCACTAGAGTCATTGCATGTGCGTTTTATCCTATACCAGCACTAGAGTCATTGAATGTGTGTTCTTTTCACAAACCACATATGGATCCACCATAGTCATTGCATGTCTGTTCTTTTCATAAACCACATGGATCAACTAATGTCATTGAATGTGTGTTCTTTTCACAAACCACATATGGATCAACTAGAGTAATTGTATGTCTGTTCTTTTCATAAACCACATGGATCCACTAGAGTCATTGCATGTGTGTTCTTTTCATTAATAATAGATGGATCCACCAGCGTCATTGCATGTGTGTTCTTATCCTAAACCAACACTAGAGTCATTGGATGTGTTTTATTTTCATAAACCACATATGGATCCACTAGTGTCATTGCATATGTGTTCTTTTCAAAAACCAGCACTAGAGTCATTGCATGTGTGTTCTTTTCATAAAGCACATGGTTCCACCAGAGTCATTGCATAAGTGTTATTTTCATGAACCACATGGATCCACCAATGTCATTGCATGTGTGTTCTTTTCACAAACCACATATGGATCCACCATAGTCATTGCATGTGTGTTCTTTTCACAAACCACATATGGATCCACTAGAGTCATTGTATGCATCTTCTTATCCTAAACCAGCACTAGAGTCATTGCATGTGTGTTCTCTTAATAAAACACAGCTAGAGTCATTGCATGTCTGTTCTTTTCACAAAGCATATGAATCCACCAGAGTCATTGCATGTGTGTTACTTTCATGAACAACATGGATCCACCAGTGTCATTGCATGTGTGTTATTTTCATGAACCACAAGTAGAGTCATTGAATGTGTGTTCTTTTCACAAACCACATATGGATCCACCAGATTTATTGCATATCTGTTCTTTTCACAAACCACATATGGATCCACCAGTGTCATTGCATGTCAGTTCTTTTCATAAACCACATGGTTCCACTAGAGTCATTGCATGTGTGTTCTTTTCACAAACCACATATGGATCCACCAGAGTCATTGCATGTGTGTTCTTATCCTAAACCAGCACTAGAGTCATTGAATATGTGTTCTCTTCGCAAACCACATATGGATCCAACAGAGTCATTGCATGTTTGTTCTTTTCATAAACCACATGGATCAACTAGAGTCATTGAATGTGTGTTCTTTTAACAAACCACATATGGATCCAGCAGAGTCATTGCATGTATGTTCTTTTCATAAACCACATGGATGCACTAGAGTCATTACATGCGTGTTCTTTTCATTAACCACAGATATATCCACCAGAGTTATTCCATGTGTGTTCTTATGCTAAACTAGCACTAGAGTCATTGCATGTGTGTTCTTTTCATAAAGCACATAGATCCACCAGAGTCATTGCATGTGTATTATTTTCATGAACCACATGGATCCACCAATGTCATTGCATGTGTGTTCTTTTCACAAACCAAATATGGATCCACCAGAGTCATTGCATGTGTATTCCTTTCACAAACAACATATGGATCACTAGAGTCATTGTATGTGTCTTCTTATCCTAAAGCAGCACTAGGGTCATTGCATGTGTGTTCTTTTCATTAAACACAGCTAGAGGCATTGCATGTCTGTTATTTGCATAAATCACATTGATCGACCAGAGTTATAGCATGTGTGTTATTTTCATGAACCACATGAATCCACCAGTGTCATTGCATGTGTGTTCTTTTCATGAACCACAACTAGACTCATTGAATGTGTGTTAAATTCACAAACCATATATGGATCCACCAGAGTCATTGCATGTATGTTCTTTTCACAAACCACATATGGATCCACCAGTGTCATTCAATGTCCGTTAGTTTAATAAACCACATGGATCCACTAGAGTCATTGCATGTGTGTTCTTATCGGAAACACGCACTAGAGTCATTGCATGTGTGTTCTTTTCATAAAACAAAGCTAGAGGCATTGCATGTCTGTTATTTTCATCAAGCACATTGATCTACGAGAGTCATAACATGTGTGTTATTTTCATGAACCACACGGATCCACCAGTGTCATTGCATGTGTGTTCTTTTCATGAACCACAACTAGCGTCATTGAATATGTGTTCTTTTTACAAACCACCTATGGATCCACCAGATTCATTGCATGTATGTTCTTTTCACAAACCACATATGGATCCACAAGTGTCATTGCATGTTAGTTCTTTTCATAAACCACATGGTTCCACTAGAGTCATTGCATATGTGTTCTTTTCACAAACCACATATGGATCCACTAGAGTCATTGCATGTGCGTTTCTTATCCTAAAACAGCAATAGAGTCATTGAATGTGTGTTCTTTTCACAAACCACATATGGATCCACCAGAGTCATTGCATGTCTTTTCTTTTCAAAAACAACATGGATCAACTAAAGTCATTGAATGTGTGTTCTTTTCACAAACCACATATGGATCCACCAGAGTTATTGCATATCTGTTCTTTTCACAAACCACATATGGATCCACCAGTGTCATTGAATGTCAGTTCTTTTCATAAACCACATGGTTCCACTAGAGTCATTGCATGTGTGTTCTTTTCACAAACCACATATGTATCCACCAGAGTCATTGCATGTCCGTTCTTATCCTAAACCAGCACTAGAGTCATTGAATATGTGTTCTCTTCGCAAACCACATATGGATCCAACAGAGTCATTGCATGTTTGTTCTTTTCATAAACCACATGGATCAACTAGAGTCATTGAATGTGTGTTCTTTTAACAAACCACATATGGATCCAGCAGAGTCATTGCATGTATGTTCTTTTCATAAACCACGTGGATGCACTAGAGTCATTACATGTGTGTTCTTTTCATTAACCACAGATGTCTCCACCAGAGTTATTCCATGTGTGTTCTTATCCTAAACTAGCACTAGAGTCATTGCATGTGTGTTCTTTTCATAAAGCACATGGATCCACCAGAGTCATTGCATGTGTATTATTTTCATGAACCACATGGATCCACCAGTGTCATTGCATGTGTGTTCTTTTCACAAACCACATATGGATCCACCAGAGTCATTGCATGTGTATTCTTTTCACAAACAACATATGGATCCACTAGAGTCATTGTATGTGTCTTCTTATCCTAAACCAGCACTAGAGTCATTGCATGTGTGTTCTTTTCATAAAACACAGCTAGAGGCATTACATGTCTGTTATTTTCATAAATCATATTGATCCACCAGAGTTATAGCATGTGTGTTATTTTCATGAACCACATGGATCCACCAGTGTCATTGCATGTGTGTTCTTTTCATGAACCACAACAAGACTCGTTGAATGTGTGTTAATTTCACAAACCATATATGGATCCACCAGAGTCATTGCATGTATGTTCTTTTCACAAACCACATATGGATCCACCAGTGTCATTCAATGTCCGTTATTTTAATAAACCACATGGATCCACTAGAGTCATTGCATGTGTGTTCTTATCCGAAACATGCACTAGAGTCATTGCATGTGTGTTCTTTTCGTAAAACACAGCTAGAGGCATTGCATGTCTATTATTTTCATCAAGGACATTGATCTACCAGAGTCATAGCATCTGTGTTATTTTCATAAACCACATAGATCCACCTGTGTCATTGCATGTGTGTTCTTTTCATAAACCACAACTGGAGTCATTGAATATGTGTTGTTTTCACAAACAACCTATGAATCCACCAGATTCATTGCATGTCTGTTCTTTTCACAAACCACATATGGATCCACCAGTGTCATTGCATGTTAGTTCTTTTCATAAACCACATGGTTCCACTAGAGTCATTGAATGTGTGTTCTTTTCACAAACCACATATGGACCCACTAGAGTCATTGCATGTGTGTTTCTTATCCTAAAATAGCACTAGAGTCATTGAATGTGTGTTCTTTTCACAAACCACATATGGATCCACCAGAGTCATTGCATGTATTTTCTTTTCATAAACCACATGGATCGACTAAAGACATTGAATGTGTGTTCTTTTCACAAACCACATATGGATCCACCAGAGTCATTGTATGTCTGTTCTTTTCATAAACCACATGGATCCACTAGAGTCATTGCACGTGTGTTCTTTTCATTAACCACAGATGGATCCACCAGAGTCATCGCATGTGTGTTCTTATTCTAAACTAGCACTAGAGTCATTGGATGTGTGTTATTTTCACAAACCACATATGGATCCATTAGTGTCATTGCATATGTGTTCTTTTCAAAAACCAGCACTAGAGTCATTGCATGTGTGTTCTTTTCATAAAGCACATGGTTCTACCCGAGTCATTGCATGTGTGTTATTTTCATGAACCACATGGATCCACCAGTGTCGTTGCATGTGTGTTCTTTTCACAAACCACATATGGATCCACCATAGTCATTGCATGTGTGTTCTTTTCACAAACCACATATGGATCCACTAGAGTCATTGTATGTGTCTTATTATCCTAAACCAGCACTACTGTCATTGCATGTGTGTTCTCTTAATAAAACACAGCTAGAGTCATTGCATGTCTGTTATTTTCACAAAGCATATGGATCCACCAGAGTCATTCCATGTGTGTTACTTTCATGAACAACATGGATCCACCAGCGTCATTGCATGTGTGTTATTTTCATGAACCACAAGTAGAGTCATTGAATGTGTGTTATTTTCACAAACCACATATGGATCAACCAGAGTTATTGCATATATGTTCTTTTCACAAACCACATATGGATCCACCAGTGTCATTGCATGTCAGTTATTTTCATAAACAACATGGTTCCACTAGAGTCATTGCATGTGCGTTCTTTTCACAAACCACAGATGGATCCACCAGAGTCATTGCATGTGCGTTCTTACCCTAAACCAGCACTAGAGTCATTCAATATGTGTTCTCTTCAGAAACCACATATGGATCAAACAGAGTCATTGCATGTCTGTTCTTTTCATAACCCACATGGATCAACTAGAGTCATTGAATGTGTGTTCTTTTAACAAACCACATATGGATCCACCAGAGTCATTGCATGTCTGTTCTTTTCATAAACCACATGGATGCATTAGAGTCATTACATGTTTGTTCTTTTCATTAACCACAGATGGATCCAGCAGAGTTATTCCATGTGTGTTCTTATCCTAAACCAGCACAAGAGTAATTGCATGTGTGTTCTTTTCATAAAGCACATGGATCCACCAGAGTCATTGCATGTGTGTTATTTTCATGAACCACAAGTGTTATTTCATGTGTTTTCTTTTCACAAACCACATATGGATCCACCAGAGTCATTGCATGTGTATTCTTTTCAGAAACCACATATGGATCCACTAGAGTCATTGCATGTGTGTTCTTTTCATATAACACACCTAGAGTCGTTGCATGTCTGTTCTTTTCATAAAGCATATGGATCCACCAGAGTCATTGCATGTGTGTTATTTTCATGAACCACATGGATCCACTAGTGTCATTGCATGTGTGTTATTTTCACAAACCACATATGGATCCACCAGATTCATTGCATGTCTGTTCTTTTCACAAACCACATATGGATCTACTACAGTCATTGCATGTGTGTTCTTTTCATAAACCACATGGACCCACTAGAGTCATTGCATGTGTGTTCTTATCCTAAACCTGCACAAGAGTCATTGCATGTGTGTTCTTTTCATAAAATGTCGTCGGATGGATGACAAGTACGCCATGAGGGGGTCCTCGAGGCATGCGGAAGAGAGGGGTGTGAGACGTACGGTATTCCGGGACGGTGAGCACACAAGTTCACCCAGGTTTGAATCCGCCGGCTTTGGACGGCTCCTATTCCTGCTAGCAATCCAGTAATACGACAGAGCCGGAATATGGGTTACAAGGGTTCGCCTGTGCGAGTTGAGATTGTAGACTATTGAGTGTGCCCTAAAGGCTCTCCCTAGGACGGCTTATATAGATATCCGGCCGAGGGTTTACAGGAGAGATCTATCCGTCTACGACTAAGAGTCGATTACAAAGTACATCTTGAACTACAAGTAACACTATGGGCCTAAGGCGGTAAGTCTTCTGGGCCTTCCCGTAGCCGGTTTGGACTCCGACTTTTCTCCCTGACTGGGCCGCCCGTGAAGCAAAGCTCTAACCCGAAGTGGGCCACCCTGGTCAGTGAGGAACGTTGAGGATACCCGGAAAGTATATCCCCAACAGCAGCCCCCGGAAGTCTCCAAGATCCAAAGTCGTATTTATCATCGTCTAGCTTGATCTTCGGCTTGCAGAATCTTGAAGGGTTCCTGAAACTTCACAAAAAAAATACGATCCGGGTCTTAAAAATAAGTCGGACCTATCAACAGGTTACTCGGATTTTCCAGCTTGATTTCAAACTAAGCCGGAACTTGGTCTCTAATGCCACCTGACACCAGTCATGGTCAAGTCACGTCATCTGACACACATCCTGTCAGCACGACCGTTGGTGGGTCTGCAGTTCACGGAACCGAGGCGCCGTTTCAATGCGTACACGGAGATCAAGGCGACGTAATCATCACGTGGGTCCTTCCCAGTTCCTTCCATGATGCGTGGCGGTTATACAGTGTCATTTGCACGAATCTTAGCGTGGTTAGGTGGATATAAGGGGTGAGGATTCTTCTCCTCCTTTCTTCACATGTTCCTTTGCCGTTTCTTCTCCTCCAAATCTCCCCCGCACACAGAGCTCCTCTACTTTCCCCAAAAACTCCTAGCGCCGCCCATCTTAGGTCACCGGCGCACCGGAGAAATGGCTTCCTCATCCTCTTCTGGTTTGGCGGCGGCAGTGGCGACGGAGGCGGTGGCAGAAAAGGAAAGCTTCTGCGGGGTTTGGATCCCCTGCGTGCTGGACAACGAAAAGCTCCATTGCGTAGAGACAGAATGGCTCCTCCGCGCCGGCGACTGGCGGAGCGGCGTCGTGGAGACCGTCCCCAACCCGTGCGCCGGCGAGCGGGTACACTTCGGAACCCACCTCGACAGAGGTTTGTCCTTTCCTCGCTCGGAATTCTTTTCCGAGGTGATAGATCACTATAGTGTTCAACTACACCATCTTCCTCCCAACTCCCTCCTAGCAATGAGCGCCTATGCGGCTTTGTGCGAGGGATTTCTCGGCATTAGGCCGAGTCTTACCTTATTCCGGTACTACTTCCATGTCTGAAGAAACTCTAGCACTGCCGGTAATCCATACATTACCGGTACAATTAGCTTTTCACTTAGACGTGAGCGCGCATATTCTAGCCAGTGACTCGGTTAAACAATGGCCAGCCACCTTCTTTTATCATAAGGATGTTCCAGCTCCCGGCAAAGCCACTGCTTTGCCGACTTTCATCGACGGAGCCGCCACGGCCCAACCGTCTTGGGACGAGGCTCCTCCGGCTCTCAGTGACGATCTGATCCTCGCTAAGAGGCAGATCGAATATCTGATCAACCACAAAGGACTAAAGGGATCCGACTTGGTCCAATGTTGGGTGTCACGCCAGATCCAACCCCTTTACTACCACGGAGACCGACTGATCTCCAGCATGTCATCCAAAAAGGATTCCCTCCGCATCAGCCCTAGAGCCTATACCATACAAGGTTATATAAGCCAGATTAAATGGCTGATAAGGGAGCGGATCAAGAGAAGGATCCTGGAGGTTTCTCTGGATATGCACACAGTGGAAAACCCCATTGTGCTGGTATGTTTCTAACAATAAACCTTTTTATGTGTTTCATTCTTTAGGTTATATCGCAATACTGATATGTTTTCCTCTTTTCAGCTTGCTGACCTCCCCGAGTCAGAACTTGCTCCACTCGAGAGATATCCTCCAGAGTTTTCTCAGGAGGAGGAACTGGTCCCATTGCCGGACATTGCGCTTAAGAAGCGCAAGGCTCCGATAGTGGCTGTCGGTACAAAGGAGGTGCCCATAGTGAAGAGGTAACTTTCAACACAACTTTTCGCCTATGTACCTTACTCGAATTTTCTTCCGAGATGTAATGTTTTCGACTCTATTACATTCTCAAAGCTAAGAAGCTCATCAAGGGCAAGGGGAAGGGAACTTCTTCGAAGCCCACCGACAGACGAAGCTGACCACAGTCTCTCCTGCCGTGGCTCCTCCGACTCCTGCCCCCCAATCCTCTGCAATGCCAGCGACTACTCCGTCGCCGGCCGTCACAGAAGATCCGGCTCCTTCAACGGGGCCAGCGATCCTTGAATCGCAAACTGACATCACCATGGGTGAGTCAGATTTAGATAAGGGTGAACCCTCTTCGGGTAATGATCCCTCGGCAGAGACCTTTGCCGAAAACCTTCTCAAAAATCCGAGGCTTGCCAAGTTTGGCCTGTCCCGGAAATCTGCTGAAGAGATCCAGCGGCTGGCCAGGCAATGCCTGGAGAAAAGAAATCTTTCTGCCGAAGAAGAAGCGCAAGAGGCAGAGGACATCAAGCACTCAGACCTTCTTGAACAAGTGCGTCTTCCCGACGAGAGGATAAGGACCGGTGAGATTCCAACTGCGCTAGTGGTTCCTCTGACTCTCGCCGAGAAGGTTGTTGTTGAAGTGAATGCAAGTTTGGATAAACTTACTCGCGAACAATATGTAAGTCGGAATTCTAACTCCTGTTTTTCCTTTATTTCATATCATATCCTCTAGCCCCCGAGCATGAAGTAGGATAGATAATCTCGGTTTATGCTTCCTTAGGATACCAAAGAATGAACTAGTGTAGCCCCCAAGGCTCATGCTGATATTAGCAAAAATATTAGCCCGAGTCTTTAGTAGACTTTTGACTTTGGGTATTCTGACTTACAGAAAGTATATTCCTATAACCAGGATTTGTTAAAAAAATTCTGCAACAAGCGAAGAGAGATCAAAGCTCTCCGACTTAAGAATGCTGAACTTAAGGTTGCCAAGGATGAGGCCGAAGGTAAACATTCCTAGACTCAAACCTTGTCTTTCTCGTTTTTGTAGTCGAATTTTTTACTGAACTATTGTTCTTTTTGGCTTATAGCGCTGGTGAAACAGTCCTGCGCTATGATTGAAGAGGCCGAGAACCTCAAAACCGTAGTGGTGGAGAACAAGGAACATCGCCAAGAGCTGGATAAGCTCAAAGCGGATCATGAGAAGAGCATCGCTCAAGTTCTCGATTCCTCCTCCATGGCTACTGACGAGCGTGATCGTAAGATTGCTGCTCAAGATCAGAGAATCTCGGATCTCAATAATGAACTTTGCAGAGAGAAGGATCTTTCCGAGGCGCTCCGGGCTGAACTTCGGAGTCTTCAGGAAGAGAAGACCAAAGTTGACGACATCATCTTCGGTATGTTCCATCTGTTTGTTTTGTCTATTTTCTTCGACTTCTTTCAATGTCGGATTTTCTTAACTGTTTTGTGTATAGGTCCTCTGAACTTGAAGGACTCCATTTCTGCCGAGCCTCGCACCCACCGACTTACCCAAGTCGGTGACCTGCTTCATGACTTCCGCCAATCCCTTGAGAATATAGGCGAAGCTCTCAAGATTCCAGATATGCATAGCATGTCGGATTTTCAGGTGCGGGACAAGGCGTTGGAGATGCCGCAGCTCGTCCGGGACTAGAACATGTCCTACGCGCGATCCGCAGCGCAGAACGCTCTCACCATGGTCATGAGCCACCATGGAAGCATGGAGATATGGCAAGTGACCAGAGGATACTACAAAGTGGATGAATACGGACAAGAGCAAGACATCAAGGCAATCATGGACTCCTGTGCCGGATATGGGTGCCATGTAGCTGATCTAACCAGCTACGACACTCCCTTCTTCACCCGCGTGGACACGCCGCCTCCGCCTCCCGAAGAATCAGCAGAAGTTTCTGACGATGACCACACCATTTCGGATGTGGACATCTCGGAACGATATCAAGGCGATGTATCCAGCGAGTCGGCATCTCCTTCCTCCCCTCATGCATCATAGATTGCCAGAAACAATTATTATTCTGAGAAACATGATGGGTTTGTAAATATGCAGTACTATAATTTTGCTAGTGCTAAGCTTTTGATCTATTCAGCACTTTTGGCTTTAAATTTTTTATGTGCCTGAAATGTTTGCATAAGCACTTGTATTTTTTCTCCTATACTTATCGTTTATCTGGCTTTCCGCCTCGTCCCTTTCGTGAGCTGGCTAAACCTTCTACTCGAAAACTTTGCCGAGCAATAGAGCTCAATTGCTAAACCAGTTTAAACTCGGAAACAAAGCCGGCCTCTAGTATCAACAATTCACTACTCGGAAAATACCTGCATCCGGCAATCAGACAAATAACCAAAGTATAGACTAGAAACTTTAGAGTTATACCCGAAGGTAGCATTTTTAGAATCAGAAATCTAGACCAGAACAAACATGAGCATAAATTACTTTCAAGTATTCTAGGATTTTCGACTATGACATGATCATTAGGAAATAAGGTGGTAAAAACTTCTCAAAAAAAATTCGAGGCAACCAAAGCTTTTATTTCTCACAGAACATGTACATATATATGTTTACAAAGAAGGATAAACTAAGAATAAAAGGGACGTAGCTGAGCAATATTCCATGGTCTGCATCCAGCTCTCTTTCTCTTCTTAGTAGCAGGTCTTTCTTTGACTGGCCTCATATCAGTTAAGTAGTACGATCCATTGTGCAATACTCGACTAACTAAAAAGGGCCCTTCCCATACTGGGGAGAGTTTGTGCTTTCTTTGTTGCACAAGCCGGAGAAGCAAATCACCTTTATTGAAAGATCTGTTTCAGACTCTCTGGCTAGGATACTTGCGTAACTTCTGCTGATAGGCTATTGATCTCATTTCAGCAACGACACGAACTTCTTCGACTAAGTCGAGATCATTTTGTCGAGAAATCTCGGCATCCTCTTCAATATACGTGGCCACTCTAGGAGAAGTATGAATTAAATCACTAGGAAGAACTGCTTCTACGCCATAGACAAAGAAGAAAGGTGTGTGTCCGGTTGACCTGTTCAGAGTCGTTCGTAAACTCCATATTACCGAGGGTAATTCCTCTACCCAAGCCCCCGCAGCACGCCGTAGTGGTGCTTCGAGTCTCGGTTTTAGGCCTTGTAGGATTAAACCATTTGCTCTTTTGACTTGTCCGTTAGCCTGTGGATGAGCGACTGACGCAATGTCAAGCCGGATATTTTGCTCATTACAGAATTTGGCCAATTCTCCCATAGAAAAGTTACTCCCGTTGTCCATGATAATGCTATGCGGATAACCATACCGGATTATAACATCCTCGACAAATCTTTTGGCTGTTGCTCCATCACAACTAGTGAAAGGTTTAGCCTCAATCCATTTGGTGAATTTATCCACCATCACTAAGAGGTGAGTAAATCCACTTGGATCTCGTTTAAACGGTCCTACCATATCAAGCCCCCAGACCGCAAAAGGCCATGTTATAGGTATTGTTCGCATCTGATCAGCCAGAATATGAGCTTGTTTGGCGTAGTTTTGGCAGGCTTTGCACGTCTTGACTAATCGTTCGGCATCTGCCTGAGCTGTAAGCCGAAAAAATCCGTGTCTAAAAGCTTTTGCCACTAAAGATTTGGCTGTAGCGTGGTGACCATACTCGCCTTCGTGGATTTCTCTTAAGATTTCCACTCCTTCTTCCGGAGATACACAACACTGAAAAACCCTAGTAACACTCCGCTTATAGAGCTCACCTTTAACTATAGTATAGGCTTTCACTCGTCGAATAATCTGCCGGCTCAGAACCTCGTCTTCGGGTAATTTGCCATCTACCAGATAATTAAGGTAGGGTTGAGTCCAGCTGGGAATTACAGCCAGAACTACAATTACAGCCGAGTCGGATTTGGTCAGATATTCCTCATCTACTCCCTTTATTGAGGGAACTTTGAGGTGCTCTAAAAAAGCGCCATCCGGGACCTCTTTCCGTGCAGAGCCAATCCGAGATAGTGCATCTGCTTCCTCGTTTTCTGCTCGAGGGATGCGTTGAACCTCAAACCCTTCGAACGATTTAGATAAATCATCCACGACAGCTTTATATGATGCCATGTGTTTATTTGCATTACAAATATCCGAAACTCGCTGAGCAACAAGATCCGAATCTCCATAACACATCAGACGTCGGATGCCAATATCCTTAGCAATCTGGATTCCATGCAGCAGTGCTTCATACTCGGCAATATTATTTGTCGCTGTGAAGTGGATCTGTAACACGTATGGAAGTTTATCTCCTTGGGGTGATTTGAGCACCACGCCAGCTCCCGAGCCCCCTCGTGCCTTAGACCCATCAAAGTAGAGGGTCCAATATTCCGACTCAGGGAGGGTCATATTCTCCTTGGTCTCTGTCCAATCAGCGACAAAGTAGGCAAGGATTTGGGATTTGATTGCTGTCCGGGGTTTATACTCAATATCAAAAGCTGAAAGCTCTATGCCCCATTTGGCGACGCGTCCTGTGGCGTCACTATTGTTGATTATATCTCTCATGGGAGCTGTGCTCACCACGGTAATTGGATTTTCCTGAAAATAGTGTCGTAACTTACGAGATGTTAGAAAAACACCGTAAGCCAACTTTTGATAGTGCGGATACCGCTGTTTTGATTCTGTCAGGACCTCGCTGACAAAGTAAGTCGGAAGCTGCACTAGGTGTTCCTGATTTTCCTCCGGTCTATCCACCACCATGAAAATACTAACGACTTTGTTTGTCGCTGCAAGATAAAGCAACATCGGTTCCTGTGGTTCCGGCGCAGCAAGGATAGGAGCAGATGAGAGTACTTTCTTCAGGTCTTGTAGTGCAGCTTCAGTTTCTCCAGTCCAAACAAAATCCTTGGTCTTTTTCAGGAGTTTGTATAATGGTGCGGCTCTTTCACCAAGCCGGCTTACAAACCGATTGACTGCAGCGATGCAACTAGTTAGTCTTTGTACGTCCTTCAGGCGAGTTGGCCTGGAAATATTGAGTATAGCCTTGATTTTGTCCCGGTTCACCTCTATGCCTCTTTGAGACACGATGAAACCTAAAAAATTTCCGGCTGGTATTCCAAAGAAATATTTCTTCGAGTTAAGCATGATGTTGTATTTTTGTAGATTGGCGAATGTTTCCTCCAAGTCGGAAATTAGCGTTTCCTTCTTTTTGGACATCACCGCAATATCATCCACTTATGGATGTACATTACGTCTGAGTTGGTCGTGGAGGCAACGTTGCATCATGCGCTGGTAGGTAGCTCCTGCGTTCTTCAGCCCAAAGGGCATCATAACAAAACAGAAGGTTCCGAAGGGGGTTATGAATGAAGTTTTGACTTTGTCAGATTCCTACATCCGAATTTGGTGATAACCGGAATATGTGTCAAGAAAACAGAGGAGTTCCGAGCCTGCCGTAGAATCGATAACTTGATCAAATCTAGGCGAAGCGAACGGATCTTTTGGACAAGCCTTGTTCAAGGCAGTATAATCAACACACATCCTTAATTCAGTGCTGTCCTTTTTAGGGACCATTACAGGATTAGCCGACCACTCAGTGTGGATGACCTCTTCTATGAATCCGGCTAACTCGAGCCAGGCTAGTTCCTTAGCTATTGCCTTACGCTTTTCATCGCCGAAACGTCGTAAGGACTATTTGACGGGTTTTGTGTTCGGGTTTACATTTAAAGAGTGCTCGGCAAGTTCCCTAGGTACTCCGGTCATGTCAGATGGCTGCCATGCGAAGATATCTTGATTTGCTTTGAGGAACTTGATGAGCGTGCTTTCCTATGTGCTATCTAGGTCTACGCCTATCTAGGTCACCTTGGAGGGGTCATCATCCTTTAATGGTGTCTTCTTCGTCTCTTCTGATGCCTTGAACTCCGGATTCGGCTTTGTCACCTCCTTCTTTGTTGCTGGCATCTCGGACGGATCTATGCTCTTCTTGATCTCCTGGTACTCCTGGGCATGCAACACGGCTTTAGCAAAGGCGGCATTTCCATCCTCGCACTCTCGCGCTTTCTTCGGGTCTCCCCTGATGGTGATTATGCCGTTGGGACCTGGAATTTTCATCATATTGTAAATGTAACACAGACGAGCCATAAAAGCCCAGTAAGCCGGACGTCCGAATATACCGTGGTACATGCTCTTGAACGGGACCACTTTGAAGGAAAGTGCCTCCGTCCGAGAATTCTTTTGAGTTCCAAAGGTAACATCCAAAGTGATTTCTCCTAGGGAATTGGCTTGTCTTCCTGGGACAACTCCGTGAAAGATCACAAAGCTATGGTTCAGCTGGGTCTCCAAGATCTTCATCTGGCATAGTATTTCGACATAGAGAATATTGATACTACTGCCACCGTCCATGAGGGTCTTGGAGAAACCATAACCATCAATAAGTGGATTGACGATTAAGGCGTTTTTCTCGCCTGTGCAACTTAGGCGGATGATCAGCGCGGTCAAATGTGATTTCCAATTCCGACCAGTCGAAAAATTGGGGGACAGTCGGAACTATTGCATTGAGCTCATGTAGAACTTCTTTCTTAACCTTTGCTGGTTGAGATCCGAGGAAGGTGACATAAGTGTCTTTCTTGGTCGGAAATTTTTTCTTCCCTTCCGGCTTGGGATTTGAAGCATCAACTTCCTCCATGTCGGAATCTTCCTTGGTCTCTTTATCTTTTTCGGGATTCTTCTTTTCCTTCTTCCGCTTAGCTTTGTAGCCCGCGATGTCATCTCTTTTGATGTTGTCATTGAAACGACATTCGGCGTTGGTGTGTGATGAGCCCCCATTAGTGTCTAAGTGATGCACGGATGGGTTATTGGCAATGTCGGCCCAAGAGTAGGTTTTTCCCGGTTGTTGGTCTCCTCTACCTTGGACTCTTGAAGTCCCACGGCCATGCCCGCGGCCTCCGCCGTGTCCTCCTCGTCCTCCAGACCCGAAAATAGCAGTGACCACTGCCGTTTCCGTGTTGGGTTTTTCTTCCGATGTATTTTTGCGCTTCTGAGCTTGTTGCTTTGGTTGTTTTGCCGACTGTGGCACATCTAGGGCATTGAGTAATCCCTCTGCATCATCGTCGGCATCTACATACTTTCTCGCTGTTTCTATCAAGTGTCCCAAATCACTGACTTTATCACACTTCAAGCGATAACATAGTAGCCCAATTGGGAGACCTGCAATGAAAGCTTCAATCGCAGTTTGATCATTTAATCCTTCACAAGAGTTCTTTGTGTCAATCCATCGTCCGAGGTAATCCCGGCAAGTTTCTCCGGCCTTCTGGGTGCAACGCTGTAGGTCTCCGACCATACAGGGCCTCCGGTATGTGCCTTCGAAATTACGAAAGAACGCGCTTTGCATGTCATACCAGTTGTGAATGGTGTTCTCCGGTAGTTCATTAAGCCATGATTGTGCCATCTTCCGCAACATAAGTGGGAGATATCGGGTTGCGACCAGGCTGTTTCCGCCTTTGGAGATGTAGCAAGCTTTGAAGAAATCCTGTAGCCAGGTATCTGGCCGAGCAATGTCGTCGTAGGCTTGGATATGTCTTGAGATAGCAAATCCTTCCGGGAATCTTGTAGCTATGATGCATGGTCCGAAGCACTTTGGGCCCATGTAGATATCATCATTTTCGTAGCGCCGCGCCTCTATGTTGGAGTTAATCCTGTGCCTTGCGTCGTTCAGGGATAGAGATTGTCCCGAATGTCGGCTATGGCTGCGGTGCCTTGGAGCCGGACTTCGGCTTCTGCCACCACCTCCTCCGCCACGTCGTCCTCCTTGTCCCCGTTGAGAGCCGTTGTGATGACTGCTTGGTGGAGAGGGTGGGGCAGCTGGATTGTTTCCGGCTGTTCGCCGGCCTCCATCCGGAGCGTCATTATTCCGGTTCCGAGAAGGGTCTTCACTACGATGAGCCCCGAGCCGGCTTGTCCCGGCATGGTTTTCATCGTTCCTTCGTCTGTTGTTCCTACTATGCTGAGGACCAGCCAGGCGGCTTTCATGTCTAGGAGGTGGCATTTTTTGATGATCCTCCTCCCGACATTTCTCTTTATCTTCTCCCCTTCGATCGTTCGACTCTCATCGGGGAGGATTCCTCGGATACAATGCAGCAATGGCCTCTTGCTCTGCCGCTGGAGCGACGTTGCTCCAGTCACGTGCAGATCTGTCATGTTGTCCTAATGATCTGGTTCTGGAGTAGTTGTCTTCCCGTTGGTCGGAACGGTGATGCTGTTCCAGAACACGCTGGGGCCTTATATCATTCCAGGCTGAGTCCGTGTGACATTGGTTGGATTTGGAGACCAGCTTTCCACTTCCGGATTTCGCAGCCATTTGTTGGTCCAGACCCTTGGTGAGTAGCTTGATGCCCAATCGAACCTGTTCTGGGCCTCGGTTATTTGACAGGATATCTCGAGCTGCGACACTGTTCTGTACTGGTGTCAGATACACCAGATCTCCTTTGTTGTCGAGACGAGGCATCCCTGGATCTCCTTCAAAGAGGACCCTGTTCACTTCCGGACATTGACCGTCATTTGTGTAACGTTTCCGTGTCTTCTGATGCAACCGAGACATGTACTCCTTAGTTTCCATGCGTTTCTTTTCCTCCTCGATGTTTTTGGCTTAATCCAGGAGTTTTTGACGATGCGCTTCTAGAGCTTGGGCCCTTTCATCCACCTCTTCAGCAGTAAGTTCTGAAGTTGTAGGGATAGGTGTGGTTAATGCAGCATCGATGAGTTTACGCGCACCTTCGGTGATCATGTGTCCATCCACCAATTCTTCTTTTTTCGGCTCTTTTGGGATAAGTGCTCCATCTGAGTCTTCCTCATATTCCTCGGTAATCACCTCCGCTGTCAGAGGGTCTTTTGCCGGGGTCTTGTTCTTCTTCTTTGCCTTCTTGGCAGCGCCGGTAGCAAAGACAGCATTGGGTCCGTTTCCCGGAGTCAAGCTCTGATCGGTACTTTCGGACATCTCGACTTCGGGATTATCTCCGACTTCCATGTCATCCTGCGCTTTGGGGGAGTGTTCCCCGGATCCTTCATCCATGGCTTCTCCTTCCTCTGCAGCTTTGGAGTTATACTCCTCTTCATATTCCATGGAGAACTTTCAGAAATCTGCTGACGTCATCGATTCATCCGAGGATGCGGGTACATCAGCGTTTGTTCCAATTGCCTCCAGCATAGAGTCAGTGTTTTCTCCAGCATCGGTAGAGCTGGATCCAGATCCAACATATCTGAAAAAGTGCGACACGTTCCTCCTAAGGTACCTGCGGCTCTCGTGATCAGCTTCGTCGAAAGTTTTGATGGTCTCGATAATTGCGTCTACGCCTGAGTTTTGCATTATCATGCGTCACAGCGTGTACCTTAGGAAAGGCCTGTCTGTCCCAGCGTCATTAGAGCCAGAATGAGTGTCGTTGATATGTTCCTCCTGGATTTTGACTTCCGCGGGCGGATTGATCTAGGATTCAGCCACTCCGAGGAGATCCACTCCAGATTTGACTTGGGCCGCTAGGTCTTCCTTAGTCTCGGATTTCTCCACTATCTCCGCAACTAGTGCAGGCTAGGTGGGATTAGGGTTTTCTGAGATCCGGAACTCTGCCGCCTCCGCGGACAAAGGGGACCTAGAAGATTCTTCTGCCTCTATCATCACCGTTGGGGTGGGTGGGACTGGTTCAGCGAAACCGATGTAAACATCGATCTCGCCAAAAGACATTATTGTGTATGTAGTTACAGCCTCCCTAGCCGGAATCCAGGTCTCGTCGAGAACGATGAGAGGGACGTCACTGGCGTAGAGGATGCGACCGACGGCGATAGTCTTGCCGATTCCAATTCTTGCAGATTCCACTCAGAACGCATATCCAAAGCTCACTTGCCCCACGTGGGCGCCAACTGTCGTCGGATGGATGACAAGTACGCCATGAGGGGGTCCTCGAGGCATGCGGAAGAGAGGGGTGTGAAACATACGGTGTTCCGGGATGGTGAGCGCACAAGTTTACCCAGGTTCAAATCCCCCGGCTTTGGACGGATCCTACTCCTGCTAGCAATCCAGTAATACGGCATAGCCGGAATATGGGTTACAAGGGTTCGCCTGTGCGAGTTGAGATTGTAGACTATTGAGGGTCTAGAGTGTTGCCCTAAAGGCTCTCCCTAGGACGGCTTATATAGATATCCGGCCTAGGGTTTACAAGAGAGATCTATCCAGCTACGACTAAGAGTCGGTTACATAGTACATCTTGAACTACAAGTAACATTATGGGCCTAAGTCGATAAGTCTTCTGGGCCTTCCCGTAGCCGGACTGGACTCCGTCTCTTCTCCCTAACTGGGCCGCCCGTGAAGCAAAGCTCTAACCTGAAGTGGGCCACCCTGGTCAGTGAGGAACTGTGAGGATACCCGGAAAGTATATCCCCAACACATGTGTATCATAGAGAACCGCCAACGGGGTACCCCTTGCCCAATGACATGGAAGAATCCCCATATCAAAATGACAAGGCAAGCAGACAACAAGCATCTCAGCAATCTTCTTATTTACCATGGGAATATGGTGCTTTTTTCTCGCGTTCCTCTTTTCATAATATCTCTTTTTTTCTTTCTCTTTCTCTTTTTTCTCAATATACGACTCTTTTTTATCAGAAGAATGCTTCATAGACAGCTCATTATGGTTACGCTAAAGGTTTCCACCATGTCAGCATGGATTAGACCAGCGGCCCAGGCGTTTCTCTAACACATATACATAACTCCATGGACTTACAAGTTGCCCTTTCATTTCACACCGACGACATCCATATACAAAAGAGCATGATATCAACTAGGTACAAGTACCAAGTGCAATGTTGAAAGCGTTCCCCATGAAAGCATGGTTATGCTAATTCCCAACAAATAAGTGCAAGCATATACAACATAGACGACACAATAGTTCAAGTTTATTAAAGGCAAGAAAAGTAAAGTGCGGTAGGTACAAGTACCAAGTGCAATGTTGAAAGCGTTCCCCATGGAAGCATGGTTATGCTAATTCCCAACAAATAAGTGCAAGCATATACAACACAGACGACACGATAGTTCAAGTTTATTAAAGGCAAGAAAAGTAAAGTGCACTTTACTTTTCTTGCCTTTAATAAACTTGAACTATCGTGTCGTCTGTGTTGTAGATGCTGCACTTTACTTTTCTTGCCTTTAATAAACTTGAACTATTGTGTCGTCTATGTTGTATATGCTTGCACTTATTTGTTGGGAATTAGCATAACCATGCTTCCATGGGGAACGCTTTCAACATTGCACTTGGTACTTGTACCTAGTTGATATTATGCTCTTTTGTATATGGATGTCGTCGGTGTGAAATGAAAGGGCAACTTGTAAGTCCATGGAGTTATGTATATGTGTTAGAGAAACGCCTGGGCCGCGGGTCTAATCCATGCTGACATGGTGGAAACCTGCAGCGTAACCATAATGAGCTGTCTATGAAGCATTCTTCTGATAAAAAGAGTCATATATTGAGAAAAAAGAGAAAGAGAAAGAAAAAAAGAGATATTATGAAAAGAGGAAAGTGAGAAAAAGCACCATATTCCCATGGTAAATAGGAAGATTGCTGAGATGCTTGTTGTCTGCTTGCCTTGTCATTTTGATATGGGGATTCTTCCGTATCATTGGGCAAGGGGTACCCCGTTGGCGGTTCTCTATGATACACATGTGTGGGGGATATACTTTCCGGGTATCCTCACAGTTCCTCACTGACCAGGGTGGCCCACTTCGGGTTAGAGCTTTGCTTCACGGGCGGCCCAGTCAGGGAGAAGAGACGGAGTCTAGTCCGGCTACGGGAAGGCCCAGAAGACTTATCAACTTAGGCCCATAATGTTACTTGTAGTTCAAGATGTACTATGTAACCGACTCTTAGTCGTAGCCGGATAGATCTCTCCTGTAAACCCTAGGCCGGATATCTATATAAGTCGTCCTAGGGAGAGCCTTTAGGGCAACAGTCTAGACCCTCAATAGTCTACAATCTCAACTCACACAGGCGAACCCTTGTAACCCATATTCCGGCTCTGCCGTATTACTGGATTGCTAGCAGGAGTAGGATCCATCCAAAGCCGGTGGATTCGAACCTGGGTAAACTTGTGTGCTCACCGTCCCGGAACACCGTACGTCTCACACCCCTCTCTTCTACACGCCTCGAGGACCCTCTCATGGCATACTTGTCATCAATACGACGACAGTTGGCGCCCACCGTGGGGCAAGTGAGCTTCAGATCTGCATTCCGAGCGGAATCTGCAAGAATCGGAATCGGCGAGACTATCACCGTCGGTCGCATCCTCTACGCCAGCGACGTCCCTCTCATCATTCTCGAGGAGACGTGGATTCCGGCTAGGGAGGCTATGACTGCCTACACCATCATGTCTTTTGGCGAGATCGATGTTTACATCGGTTTTACTTAACCTGTCCCACCCACCCCAACGGTGATGATAGAGGCAGAAGAATTTTCTGGGTTCCCTTTGTCCACGGAGGCGGCAGAGTTCCGGATCTCAGAAAACCCTAATCCCACCCAGCCCGCACCAGTTGTGGAGATAGTGGAGAAATCCGAGCCTGAAGAAGACCTAGCGGTCCAAGTCGAATCTGGAGTGGGTCTCCTTGGAGAAGCCGGATCCCAGATCGACCCACTCGCGAAAGTCAAAATCCATGAGGAGCATATCAACGACACTGATTCCGGCTCTGATGATGTCGGGACAGACAGGCCTTTCCTAAGGTACACACTGCGATGTATGATACTGCAAGGCGCAAGCGCAGACGCAATTCTCGAGACCATCCAAAGTTTCGACGAAGCTAACCGCGAGAGCCGTAGGTACCTCAGGAGGAACGCGTCGCACTTCGTCGGATATGTTGGATCCGGATCCGGCTCTGCCGATGTTGGAGAAAATACCGACTCTGTGCTAGAGGCAATTGGAACAAACGCCGACGTACCCGCATCCTCGGATGAATCAATGACGTCAGCGGATTTCCGAAAGTTCTCCACGGAATATGATCCGGGGAACACTCTCCCAAAGCGCAGGATGACATGGAAGTCGGAGATAATCCCGAGGTCCAGATGTCCGAAAGTACCAATCAGAGCTTGACTCCAGGAAACGGACCCAAAGACGTCTTTGCTACCGGCGCTGCCAAGAAGGCAAAGAAGAAGAACAAGACCCCGATAAAAGACCCTCTGACAGAGGAGGTGATTGCCGAGGAATATGAGGAAGACTCACATGGAGCGCTCCAGACGAGCCAAAAAAAAAGAATCGGTGGATGGACACGTGATCACTGAAGGTGCGCGTAAACTCATCGATGCTGCATTAACCACACCTATCCCTACAGCTGCAGAACTTACTGCTGAAGAGCTAGACGAAAGGGCCCAAGCCCTTGAAGCGCATCGTCAAAAACTCCTGGATGAAGCCAAAAACGTTCAGGAGGAAAAGAAACGCATGGCAACTAAGGACTACATGTCCCGGCTGCATCAGAAGACATGGAAACGTTACACACGTGACAGTCAATTTCCGGAAGTAAACAGGGTCCTCTTTCAAGGAGATCCAGGGATGCCTCGTCTCGACAGCAAAGGAGATCTGGTGTATCCGACACCATTACAAAACACTATCACAGCACGAGATATTCAGTCAAATAACCCAGTCCCAGAACAGGTTCCATTGGGCATCAAGCTACTCACCAAGGGTCTGGAGCAACTGATGGCTGCGAAATCCGGAATTGGAAAGCTGGTATCCAAATCCGACCAATGTCACACGGACTCAGCCTGGAATGATATAAGGCCCCAGCGTGTTCCGGAACAGCATCACCGTTTTGACCGACAGGAAGACAACCACTCCAGAACCGGATCGTCAGGACAGCATCACAGAACTGCGCGTGACTGGAGCATCGTCACCCCTGCGGCCGAACAATAGGCCACTGCTGCACTGTATCCGAGAAATCCTCCCCGACAAGAGTCGAACGATCGAAGGGGAGAAGATAAAGAGAAATGTCGGGAGGAGGATTGTCAAAGAATGCCACCTCCTAGACATGCAAGCCGTCCGGCTGAGCCTCACCGTAGTGGGACCGACGGACGAAGGAACGACGGACGAAGGAATGGCGGAAACCATGCCAGGACAAGCCGGCAGGGGGATCGTCGTAGTGAAGATCCTCCCCGGAACCGGAATAATGACACTCGGACGGAGGCCAGCGATCAGCCGGAAACAATCCAGCTGCCCCACCCTCTCCACCAAGCAGTCATCACAACGGCTCTCAAGGGGGACAAGGAGGACGATGTGGCAGAGGAGGTGGTGGCAGAAGCCGAAGTCCGTCTCTAAGGCACCGCAGCCACAGCCGACATTCGGGGCGATCTCTATCCCCGAACAATGCAAGGCACAGGATCAACTCTAACATAGAGGCGCGGCGTTACGAAAACGATGATATCTACGTGGGCCCAAAATGCTTTGGACCACGCATTAGAGCTACAAGATTCCCGGAAGGATTTGCTATCTCAAGGCATATCCAAGCCTACGATGGCATTGCTCGGCGAGATACCTAGCTACAGGATTTTTTCCAAGCTTGCTGCATCGCCAAAGGCGAAAACAGCCTGGTCGCAACCCGATATCTCCCACTTATGTTGCGGAAGACGGCACGATCATGGCTCAATGAACTTCCGGAGAACACCATCAATAACTGGTATGACATGCAAAGTGCGTTCTTTCGGAATTTCGAAGGCACATATCGGAGGCCCTGTACGGTCGGAGACCTACAGCGTTGCACCCAGAAGGCCGGAGAAACTTATCGGGATTACCTCAGACGATGGATCGACACCAAGAACTCCTGTGAATGAGTAAATGATCAAACTGCGATTGAAGCTTTCATTATAGGTCTCCCAATTGGTTTACTACGTCATCGTCTGAAGTGTGACAAAGTCACTGATTTGGGAGAGATGATAGAAACAGCGAGCAAGTATGCGGATGCTGACGATGATGCAGAGGGATTTCTCAATGCCCTAGCTGTGCCTCAGTCGGCAAAACAACCAAAGCAACAAGCTCAGAAGCGCAAAAATACCTCGGAAGAGAAACCCAACGCGGAAACGGGAGTAGTCACTGCTACTTTCGGGTCTGGAGGACGAGTAGGACACGGCAGAGGCCGCGGGCATCGCCGTGGGACTTCTAGGGTCCAAGGTAGAGGAGACCAGCAACCAGGCAAAACCTACTCTTGGGTCGGCATTGCCAGTAAACCATGTGTGCATCACTTAGATGCCAATGGGGGCTCGTCCCACACTAACGCTGAATGCCGTTTCAATGACAACATCAAAAGAGATGACACCACGGGCTACAAAGCTAAGCTGAAGAAGGGAAAGAAGAATCCCGAAAAAGATAAGGAGACCAAGGAAGATTCCGACGTGGAGGAAGCTGATGCTTCAAATCCCAAGCCGGAAGGGAAGAAAAATTTTCTGACCAAAAAAGACACTTATGTCACCTTCCTCGGATCTCAACCAGCAAAGGTCAAGAAAGCAGTTCTACATGAGCTCAATGCAACAATTCCGGCTGTCCCCCAGTTTCTGGACTGGTCAGAAGTGGCAATCACATTTGACCGCGCTGATCATCCGCCTAAGTTGCATAGGCGAGGAAAATATGCCTTGATCGTAAATCCACTTATTGATGGTTATGGTTTCTCCAAGACCCTCATGGACGGTGGTAGCAGTATCAATTTGTCTATGTCAAAACGCTACGCCGGATGAAGATCTCGGAGACCCAGCTGAACCACCGCACTGTGATTTTTCACGGAGTTGTCCCAGGAAGACAAGCCAACTCCCTAGGAGAAATCACTTTGGGTGTTACCTTTGGAACTCCAAAGAACTATCGGATGAAGGCACTTTCTTTCGAAGTAGTCCCGTTCAAGAGCACGTACCATGCTATATTCGTACGTCCGGCTTACTGGGCTTTTATGGCTCGTCCGTGTTACATTTACAATATGACGAAAATTCCAGGTCCCAACGGCGTAATCACTATTAGGGGAGACCCGAAGAAAGCGTGAGAGTGCGAGGATGGAAATGCCGCCTTTGCTGAAGCCGTGCTGCACGCCTAGGAGTACCAGGAGATCAAGAAGAGCATAGATCCATCCGAGATGCCTGCAACGAAGAAGGAGGTGACAAAGCCAAATCCGTAGTTCAAGGCATCAGAAGAGACGAAGAAGACTCCATTGAAGGATGATGACCCCTCCAAGGTGACCCAGATAGGCGTAGGCCTAAGTAGCGCATAGGAAAGCGCGCTCGTCAAGTTCCTCCAAGCAAATCAAGATATCTTCGCATGGTAGCCATCTGACATGATCGGAGTACCTAGGGAAATTTCCGAGCACTCTTTAAATGTAAACCCGGACGCTTAACCCATTAAACAGTCCTTATGACGTTTCGGCGATGAAAAACGTAAGGCAATAGCTAAGGAACTAGCACGGCTCGAGTTAGCCGGATTCATAGAAGATGTCATCCACACTGAGTGGTCGGCCAATCTTGTAATGGTCCCTAAAAAGGACACCACTTATTTAAGGATGTGTGTTGATTATACTGCCTTGAACAAGGCTTGTCCAAAAGATCCGTTCGCTCTGCCTAGAATTGATCAAGTTATCGATTCTACGACAGGCTCGGAACTCCTCTGTTTTCTCGACGCATATTCTGGTTATCACCAAATTCGGATGAAGGAATCTGACAAAGTCAAAACTTCATTCATAACCCCTTTCGGAACCTTCTGTTTTGTTACGATGCCCTTTGGGCTGAAGAACGCAGGAGCTACCTACCAGCGCACGATGCAGCGTTGCCTCCACGACCAACTCGGACGCAATGTACATGCATACGTGGATGATACTGCGGTAATGTCTAAAAAGAAGGAAATGCTGATTTCCGATTTGGAGGAAACGTTCGCCAACTACGAAAATAAAACATCATGCTTAACCCGAAGAAATGCTTCTTTGGAATACCAGCCGGAAAATTGTTAGGTTTCATCGTGTCTCAAAGAGGCATAGAGGTGAACCAGGACAAAATCAAGGCTATACTCAATATTTCAAGGCTAACTCGCCTGAAGGACGTACAAAGATTAACTGGTTGCATCGCAGCGGTCAGTCGATTTGTAAGCTGACTTGGTGAAAGAGCCGCACCATTATACAAACTCCTGAAAAAGACCAAGGATTTTGTTTGGACTAACGAAGCTGAAGCTGCACTACAAGACCTGAAGAAAGTACTCTCATCTGCTCCTATCCTTGCAGCGCCGGAACCTCAGGAACCAATGTTGCTCTATCTTGCTGCGACAAATAAGATCATTAGTATCGTCATGGTGGTGGAGAGACCAGAAGAAAATCAGGAACACCTGGTACAGCGTCCAACTTACTCTGTCAGTGAGGTCCTGACAGAATCAAAATAGCGGTATCCACACTATCAAAAATTGGCTTACGGTGTTTTTCTAGCATCTCGTAAGTTACGACACTATTTTTAGGAGCATCCAATTACCGTGGTGAGCACAACTCCCATGAGAGATATAATCAACAACAGTGACGCCACAGGATGCGTCGCCAAATGGGGCATAGAGCTTTCAGCTTTTGATATTGAGTATAAACCCCAGACAACAATCAAATCCCAAATCCTTGCCGACTTTGTCGCTGATTGGACAGAGACGAAGGAGAACATGACCCTCCCTGAGTCGGAATATTGGACCCTCTACTTTGATGGGTCTAAGGCTCGAGGGGGCTCGGGGGCTGGTGTGGTGCTCAAATCACCCCAAGGAGATAAACTTCTATACGTGTTGCAGATCCACTTCACAGCGACAAACAATATTGCCGAGTATGAAGCACTGCTGCATGGAATCCGGATTGCTAAGGATATTCGCATCCGAAGTTTGAGGTCTTATGGAGATTAGGATCTTGTTGCTCAACAAGTGTCAGATATTTGTAATGCAGCTTATAAAGCTATGGTGGATGGTCTATCTAAATCGTTCGAAGGGTTTGAGGTTCAACACATCCCTCGAGGAGAAAATGAGGAAGCAGATGCACTATCTCGGATAGGCTCTGCATGGAAAGAGGTCCCGGATGGCGCTTTTTTAGAGCACCTCAAAGTTCCCTCAATAAAGGTAGTAGATGAGGAATATCCGACCAAATCCGACTCACCTCTAATAGCAGTTCTGGCTGTAATTCCTAGCTGGACTCAACCCTACCTAGATTATCTGGTAGATGGCAAATTACCCGAAGATGAGGTGCTGAGCCGGCAGATCATCTGACGAATGAAAGCCTATACTATTGTTAAAGGTGAGCTCTATAAACGGAGTGTTTCTGGGGTGTTTCAGCGCTGCATATCTCTGGAAGAAGGAGTGGAAATCTTAAGGGAAATCCACGAAGGCGAGTATGGTCACCATGCTGCAGCCAAATCTTTAGTGGCAAAAGCTTTTAGACATGGATTTTTCTGGCTTACAGCTCAGGCTGATGCCGAACGATTAGTCAAGACGTGCAAAGGCTGCCAAAAGTACACCAAACAAGCTCATGTTCTGGCTGATCAGCTGCGAACAATACCTATAACATGGCCTTTTGCGGTCTGGGGGCTTGATATGGTAGGACCATTTAAACGAGGTCCAAGTGGATTTACTCACCTCTTAGTGATGGTGGATAAATTCACCAAATGGATTGAGGCTAAACCTGTCACTACTTGTGATGGAGCAACAGCCAAAAGATTTGTCGAGGAAGTTATAATCTGGTATGGTTATCCACATAGCATTATCACGAACAACGGGACTAACTTTTCTATGGGAGAATTGGCTGAATTCTGCAACGAACAAAATATCCGGCTTGACATTGCATCAGTCGCACATCCGCAGGCTAATGGACAAGTCAAAAGAGCAAATGGTTTAATCCTACAAGGCCTAAAACCGAGACTCGAAGCACCACTACGACGTGCTGCGGGGGCTTGGGCAGAGGAATTACCCTCTGTAATATGGAGTTTACGAACAACTCCAAACAGGTCAACAGGATACACACCTTTCTTCTTGGTCTATGGTGCAGAAGCAGTTCTTCCTAGTGATCCAATTGATACTTCTCCTAGAGTGGCCGCGTTTATTGAAGAGGATGCCGATATTTCTCGACAAAACGATCTCGACTTAGTCAAAGAAGTCTGCGTCGTTGCTGAAATGAGATCAACAACCTATCAACAGAAGTTACGCAAGTATCATAGCTAGAGAGTCTGAAACGGATCTTTCAATAAAGGTGATTTGGTTCTCCGACTTGTGCAACAAAGAAAGCACAAACTTTCCCCAGTATGGAAGGGCCCTTTTTAGTTAGTCGAGTATTGCACAATGGATCGTACTACTTAACTGACATGAGGCCAGTCAAAGAAAGACCTGCTACTAAGAAGAGAAAGAGAGCTGGAGGCAGTACAAATCCGGATGAGTTAGACAGACCATGGAATATTGCTCAGCTACGTCCCTTTTATTCTTAGTTTATCCTTCTTCGTAATCATATATATGTACATGTTCTGTGAGAAATAAAAGTTTTGGTCACCTCAAGTCTTTTTGAGAAGTTTTTACCATCTTATTTCTGAATGATCATGTCATAGTCGAAAATCACAGAATGCTTGAAAGTACTTTATGCTCATGTTCGTTCTAGTTTAGATTTCCGATTCTAAAACTGCTACCCTCGGGTATAACTCTAAAGTTTCTAGTCTTTACTTTGGTTCTTTGTCTGATTGCTGGATGTGGGTATTTTCCGAGTAGTGAATTGTTGGTACTGGAAGCCGGCTTTGTTTTCGAGTTTAAAATGGTTTAGCAATTGAGCTCCGTTGCTCGGCAAAGTTTCCGAGCAGAAGGTTTAGCCGGCTCACGAAAGGGACGAGGCGGAAAGCTAGATAAATGATAAGTATAGATGAAAAAATACAAGTGCTTATGTAAACATTTTAGGCATGCAAAAAATTTAAAGCCAAACGTGTTGAATAGATCAAAAGCTTAGCACTAGCAAAATTATAGTACTACATATTTACAGGCCCATTATGTTTTTCAGAATAACACAAATGTTTCTGGTAATCTATGATGCAGGAGAGGAAGGAGCTGCCGGCTCGCTGGATCATCGCCTTGATATCATTCCGAGATGTCCACTTCCGATATGGTGTGGTCATCGTCAGAAACATCTGCTGAATCTTCTGGAGGCGGATGCGGAGTGTCCACGCGGGTGAAGAAAGGGGTCTCGTAGCTGGTCAAATCAGCCACGTGACACCCATATCCGGCGCAGGAGTCCATAATGGCCTTGATGTCCTGCTCCTGGCCGTCTTCATCTACCTTGCAGTACCCTCTGGTTACTTGCCATATTTCAATGTTTCCATGGTGGCTCATGACCATGGTGAGAGCGTTATGCGCCGCGGTCCGCGCGTAGGACATGTTCGAATCGTGGACAAGTTGAGGCATCTCCTTTGCCTTGTCCCGCACCTGAAAATCCGACATGCTATGCATGTCCGGAATCTTGAGAGCTTCGCCAATGTCCTCAAGTGATTGGCGGAAGTCATGAAGCAGGTCACCGACTTGGGTAAGCTGGTGGGTGCGGGGCTCAGCGGAGGTGGAGTCCGTCAAGTTCAGAGGACCTATAGACAAAAATAGTTAAAGAAAATCTGACATTGAAAGAAGTCGAAGAAAATAGACAAGTCAGACAGATGGAATGTACCGAAAATGACGTCGTCAATCTTGGTCTTCTCTTCCCGAAGACTCTGGAGTTCAGCCCGGAGCGCCTCGGAAAGGTCCCTCTCTCTGCGTAGCTCATTATTGAGGTCCGACATTTTTTGATCTTGAGTAGCAATCTTACGATCACGCTCATCAGTAGCCATGGAGGCAGACTCAAGGATTTGAGCAATGCTCTTTTCATGATCCGCCTTGAGCTGATCCAGCTCTTGGCGAAGCTCCTTGTTCTCCACCACCAAAGTCTTGAGGTTCTCGGCCTCTTCAATCATGGCGCGGGACTGTTTTAGCAGTGATATAAGTCAAAAAAGAACAACAGTTCAGAAAAAAATTCGACTATGAAAACATGAAAGACAAGGTTTGAGTCTAGGAATGTTTACCTTTGGCCTCATCCTTGGCAAATTTAAGCTCAGCATTTTTAAGTCGGAGAGCTTTGATCTCTCTCCGCTTATCACAGACATTCTTCAATAAATCCTTGTTATAGGAATATACTTTCTGTAAGTCAGAATACCCAAAGTCATAAGTCTACTAAAAACTCGGGCTAATATTTTTACTAATATCAGCACGAGCCTTGGGGGCTACACTAGTTTGTTCTTTGGCGTCCTAAGGAAGCATAAACCCAGATTATTTATCCTACTTCATGCTTGGGGGCTAGAGGATATGATATGAAATAAAGGAAAAATAGGAGTTAGAATTCCGACTTACATATTGTTCGCGAGTAAGTTTATCCAAACTCGTGTTCACTTCAACTGCAACCTTCTCAGGGAGAGTCAGAGGGGTCACAGGAGCAGTTGGAAGCTCACCGTACCTGATCCTCTCGTTGCAAAGACGCACCTGTTCAAGAAGATCAGAGTGCTTAATGTCCTCTACTTCTTGCGCTTCTTCTTCGGCAGATAAGTTTCTTTTCTCCAGGCATTGCCTGGCCAGCTGCTGGATCTCTTCAGCAGATTTTCGGGACAGGCCAAACTTGGCAAGTCCCGGATTGCTAAGAAGGTTTTCGGCAAAGGTTTCTTCTGAGGGATCATTACCCAAAGAGGGTTCACCCTTATCTAAACCTGAATCACCCATGGTGACGTGAGTTTGTGATTCAAGGATCATAGGCTCTGCTGAAGGAGCAGGATCTTCTGCAATAGTCGGAGAAGGAATGATCACCGGCGTTGCGGAAGGTTGAGGGGCAGGAGTCGGAGGAGCCACGGCAGGAGAAGCTATGGTAAGATTCGTCTATTGCAGGGGCTTCGAAGAAGTTCCCTTCCCCTTGCCCTTGATGAGCTGCTTAGCTCTGAGAATGTAATAGAATCGAAAACATTACATCTCGGAAGAAAATTCGAGTAAGGTACAAAGGCGGAAGTTGTGATTGAGTGCATCAGTCGGAGTCTTTCTTGGACGAGGTGATGGAGTGCATCAGTCGGTCTCCGTGGTACTGAAGGGGCTGGATCCGGCGTGAAACCCAGCATTGGACTAAGTTGGATCCCTTCAGTCCTTTGTGTTTGATCAAGTATTCGATCCGCCTCTTAGCGAGGATCAGATCGTCAGTGAGAGCCGGAGGAGCCTCGTCCCAAGACGGTTGGGCCGTGGCAGCTCTGTCGATGAAAGCCGGCAAAGCAGTAGCTTTGCCGGGAGCCGGAATATCCTTATGATAAAAGAATGTGGCTAGCCATTGTTTGACCGAGTCACTAGCTAAGATCTTGGGATATGTGCGCTCGCGTCTAAGTGAAAAACTAATGGTACCGGTGATGTAAGGAACACCAGCAGTGATAGAATTTATCCGGACATGAAAGTAATACCGGAATAAGGTCAAACTCGGCCTAATGCCGAGAAATCCCTCACACAAAGAAGCGTAAGCGCTCATCTCTAGGAGAGAGTTGAGAGGAAGATGGTGGAGGTGAACACCATAATGGTCAATCACCTCGAAGAAGAACTCCGAGGGAGGAAATGACAAACCTCTGTCGAGGTGAGTGCCGAAGTGGACCCGCTCGTCGTCGTGCGGGTTGGGGACGGTCTTCCCAGCGCCGCTCCGCCAGTCGCGGGTGCGGAGGAGCCCTTCTGTCTCCACGCCGCAGAGCTTCTCATCATCTAATACACAGGGGATCCAGACCCCGCGGAAGCTTTCCTTCTCTGCCGCCGCTTCCGTCGCCGCCGTCACCGCCGCTGCCGCCAAGCCGGAAGAGGAAGAAGAAGCCATTTCTCTGGTGGGTATATGACCTAGGATGGGTGGCGCTGGGAGTTTTTGGGGGAAAGCAGAGGAGCTCTGTGCGTGCGGGGGAGATTTGGAGGAGAAGAAACGGCAAGGGAATAGGTGAAGAAAGTAGGAGGAGAATCCTCACCCCTTATATCCACCTAACCACGCCAAGATTCGTGCAAATGTTACAGTGTAACCGCCACGCGTCGTGGAAGGAACTGGGAAGGACCCACGCGATGATTACGTCGCATCGATCTCCGCGTATGCATTGAAACGGCGCCTCGGTTCTGCGAACTGCGGACCCACCAATGGTCGTGCTGACAGGATGTCTGTCAGATGACGTGACTTGACCATGACTTGTGTCAGGTGGCGTTAGAAAGCAAGTTCCGGCTTAGTTTGAAATCAAGCTAGAAAATCTGAATAACCTGTTGATAGGTCCGACTTATTTTTAAGACCCGGATAGTATTTTTTGTTGTGAAGTTTCAGGAACCCTTCAAGATTCTGCAAGCCGAAGATCAAGCTAGACGATGATAAATCCGACTTTGGATCTTGGAGGCCTCCGGGGGCTGCTGTTGGGGATATACTTTCCAGGTATCCTCACAGTTCCTCACTGACCAGGGTGGCCCACTTCGGGTTAGAGCTTTGCTTCACGGGCGACCCAGTCAGGGAGAAGAGACGGAGTCCAGTCCGGCTACGGGAAGGCCCAGAAGACTTACCGACTTAGGCCCATAATGTTACTTGTAGTTCAAGATGTACTCTGTAACCGACTCTTAGTCGTAGCCAGATAGATCTCTCCTATAAACCCTAGGCCAGATATCTATATAAGCCGTCCTAGGGAGAGCCTTTAGGGCAACACTCTAGACCCTCAATAGTCTACAATCTCAACTCGCACAGGCGAATCCTTGTAACCCATATTCCGGCTCTGCCGTATTACTGGATCGCTAGCAGGAGTAGGGTCCGTCCAAAGCCGGCGGATTCGTACCTGGGTAAACTTGTGTGCTCACCGTCCCGGAACACCATACGTCTCACACCCCTCTCTTCCGCACGCCTCGAGGACCCCCTCATGGCGTACTTGTCATCAATCCGACGACAACATGTTCTTACAATGACAAGAACTTACCGGTGACTAAACTTGAGTAGCATGAGGATCGGCCCTCGTATACAAGGGACATGAGATTTCTAACTTATACTTCGTCAAGCATGTACACCATAGTTTGTTCACTTTAACCTTAATCACTTCAAGATGCTTATGATGGGGGCAATGAGAGCTGAAAGCTATAAGTACCATAATTTTTGGATGCTCTTTATGAGACTTGAATCCCTACTTCCTTTTATAAAGGCCTTTCTTCCACCATTATATTGAGTCTCCACCTTCTACCTTTATGCACCTACTTTGAGAGCATAGTGGCCATTCTTAGTTCTATTTGCCTTGTCCCAAGACTAGTTGATTGATGCATAACTTGATATTGCTTGTTTTAAACTATTTGTATCTAGTCACTCTTATGAACTTTGAAGGTGTCCTATGCATTTATATTTGCTACTCTATGAGGGACAAGCTGAATACTATTATGCTATGTTTTCTTTATGTGAAACAAACAAAGGTCTTGCAAAGCATTGTTATTCATGAATCTTTTGTTTGTGCCTTTTCATGTTGCATCTTAGTTTCTTTGTCTTATTGCTAGAACTTTGTCTTTCATGTTATGATTGAAGTACTATGATCCCAGCTTTGAATGTTTTACAAATACTTTGATCAAGTTTATGATGGTGCATGTCACCTAAAAAATTATTCTTTCTTTTTATCACTTACCTACTCGAGGATGAGCAGGAGTTAAGCTTGGGGATGTTGATACATTGCAAATGTATCTATAATTTTTGATGTTCCATGCTTGGTTTTATACACTTTCTTGTGTTTTCTCCACACTTTGGAGTACTTTTCATATGATTTCTTGGACTAACCTATTAACAAGAGCCATAGTGTCAGCTGCCTGTTTTCTACTGTTTTTGGTTCCAGCAAAGTCAGAAAATGAATATTCTCGGAATTGGACGGGACAAAAGCCAAAAATCCTATTTCACCCGAAGACTCCAGGAGCTTGAATACGAGACGGAGAAGAGCTAGGGGGTGGCCACACCACCTGGTGGCGCGGGCCAGGCCAGGTCGCGCCAGGGGGTGGTGTGGGTCCCTAGGCGCCCCCCAGTCTCCCTCTTCGCCTATAAGGAGCCTTCTGACCTAAAAACTCCCGGGGGTTCGACGTTTTTCTAGAAGGAGTTCCGCTTCTCCGCCACCACCAGATTCCACGAAACAGCATCAGAAACTTCATTCTGGCACCCTGCCGGGACAGGGAATTGGAGGAGATCATCACCAGCATCATCACCATCGCTTCTCCATCGACCATCCATGTTTCCGCCATCTATGTGTGAGTAATCCCCTGCTGTAGGTTATGGGGATGGTAGGGATTGGATGAGATCGTTCATGTAATGGCATCAGATTGTTAGGGCATGGTGCCTACTATCTTTTATTAGTGCTTTATGACTTTGTTGCGACTTGTTGTGCTTAATGCCTGTCACTAGGGCCCGAGTGTCATGATTTTAGATCTGAACATGTTATTGATTCATTATGATAGTATTGTTTTTGGTCTTATCTACAAGTTGTTTACACACGTTGTCGTCCGGAACCAAAGGCCCCGAAGTGATAGAAATCGGGATAACCAAAGGGGATGGCTTTGATGTGAGGATCACATGTGTTCATGTAGTGCTAATGCTTTGCTCCGGTGCTCTATTAAACAGAGCACCTTAATTGCCAGTAGTTCCCTTGAGGCCCTGCTGCAAACAGGCTGGCAGGACAAAAGATGTTGTGCAAGTTCTCATTGCGAGCACGGATGACTATATATGGAACACATGCCTAGGATTATCTAGTACTTGGATGCTTTATCTTATTTATCTGCAATTGCCCTATGTTCTGATTGCTATGTGAATGTCTTGTCCATGCAACGCCCGTCCATCCATCCCTATGCCTACCGCACTCGAATCCCACTGTTTACTGCTATTGTTACTACTATCTTTACTATACTACTGTTGCTACTTTGTTATTCCTACTACAAAACTGTTGCTACTGATAAACTGCTGTGAGCAAGATTGTTTCTAGGTGCAGCTGAATTGACAACTTAGTTGTTAAGGCTTATAAATATTCTTTTTCTCCCCTTGTGTCGAATCAATAAATTGGGTTTAACTTCCCTCGAAAATACTGCGATACACCCCCTATACTTGTGGGTCATTAGGGCTCGCCACGGCGGATCCACCCCAAGATCCTACCGTCGCAATATCAAATGGCCATGGTTTCTTGAGAGGAGCGACAATGCTACGTATCCGAGCTCGGCCCCTCCTACCTGTAGAAGGACTAATGCGGCGTCGAGCTCGACCAGGAGCCGCTAAGCGCGACGGGGCTCGGTCCATGCCAACCCCGTCACCTTCGTCATTGTCGATTATAATGTGGAGGACAACGAGGACGAAGTTGTGCAGAACGCCATTATGCCTCCTTGGCGAAGGGCAAGCCACGGGCGGGAGTGGATGCCGATGGGAAGGGCACGGCGGTGTCACCAATCGAGGTAGACTCCGACGACAGAGTGTGATGTGGGTTTAGATGTTGTTTAGGATGGTTGCAATTTCGGTTGTGTTTAGTGCGAGTACAATTATTGTAATGGGTTTGTCTAGCTATATTGAGAAATATGTGCAATAGCAGCGTGTGAGTGCTTCCACTTTAGAAATTGTGTCTGTGCCATTTGCATGCTGCATTATCAACATAGATTACATGTAAAAAATCCAACAAAAATCAGATTACAACCTTCATACGTGAGTGGCAGGATGGAAGAGAAGTTGGGACCGTGGCTTCGAGGGGAAGGAAGAGAAGGGGGCGTGACACTGGCAGGTGGGCCCTCGGAACACGTGACACTGACATGCGGGGGCGGGAGCACACGGTAGTGCCAGTCTGTCTAGAGCAAGCGGACTTTGCAACGTGACAAAAACAAGCTGATTGGACCAATAACTCGTCGAATTAATAAGGAGTACTAAAAACTACAAATGGGGTACATTCGCACAACACGTAGGCTCTACGCACCTGAGAAGCATCGCTTAAGTCTAATAGTAACGACAACATAAGTACTACATTTCCCTGTCGATCTTCTCGATACAAATGTAGAAATGCATCCACATGTTCGGTCCAGCACCGACAAGGTACTGAGATGGCACACATAGGATCGACCTTAGGTCCGCATACTCCACCTCCCGCGGCGTCGGGAAGCTCGGCGCCTCGGCTACCATAAGAATGCTATCGGACAATGGTGGCTGGGCATTCACTCAGATGCGCACCGTGTATAACGGTCCAGGCGCACGAGACTGACTTGACACATACGGCACAAATGACGGTGGGCCCAGCTCTGGTTCCCGGAACACCGGCGGTGATGGTCAGGACGAAAATAGAGTCGTTCCCCCGCTGGAAAATTACCCAGCGGCGTGCCGAGTCAGTGAACGGCACCTGCTCTTGGAGAAGTTGGGCTTGCCCGTACGAGATCCTAATCACTTCGATCAAGTGCTCCTCTGCAAGGTGGACGATGAGCTCTGCCGGCGGGCCAGTGTAGTTGCAGCCCGGCTCCGTGCGGGCACACGAGCTCGTGGAGCGGGAGCTCGTGGTAGGAGTAACGGCGAAAGCATCCTAGGTGGGAGCACACGAGCGGGAACATCGCTGTGAAGTTGCGCGCGAGGATCTCTAGATTCTTGGGCTACAACATCTGCCACATCAGAAGTTCGTCGAGAAATCGGAAAAAAGATCAGCACTTAGATTGGCGAATAGCAGGAATATGTAGGATAAGTTCAAAAGCTTGTAAAATGATTTCTTAGGATGAAGGTAGCGACCCGAGAATTGGCGGATGTCGTCGGCTTGCGGCTACGGTAGGATCGGAGTGAAGTGGGGAAAGTGGCTTCGAGGGGAAGGAAGAGAAGTATGGGGAGGAAGAGAAGTAATGGGGACGTGACACTGGGATATGGCCCACTAAACTCGTGAGTCGAGACAATCGCAACAGGGGAGCGCCCGTTGTTGCTAGTTTGTCCAGAGAAAGCATGGTCAATCATGCTGCAGAACAGCCTACTCGCGGATCACTCTCACTAAGACCAACCCAATCGTCCAAGCACCCCGATCAAACGGTATGTAACAATCGTCAAGCAGAATCAAAGTGTTAGGGCGTGCCTTCTAGAAGACTCGGTCTAACAGCCACCCACTGGGGGGGCTAAGGTTAGGGCTCTCCTAAGGTTAGGATCCGTATGTGGTTTATGAAAAGTACACACATCCAATGACACTAGTGGATCCTTATGTGGTTCGTGAGAAGAACACACATGCAATCACACTGGGTGGATCCATATGTGGTTTATCAGAGGAACACACATGCAATGTCACTAGTGATATGTGGTTTGTGAATATAACACACATGCAATGACTCTAACTGTGGTTAATGAAAAGAGCAGACATGCAATGACACTGGTGGATCCGTGTGTGGTTTGTGAGAATAACACACATGCAATGACCACTAGTTGATCCATATGTGGTTTGGGGAAAGAACACACATGCAATGACACTGGTGGATCCATATGTGGTTTGTGAAAAGAACACACATGCAATGACTCTAGTGCTGGTTTTAGTATAAGAACAGACACGCAATGACTCTAGTGGGTCCATATGTGGTTTGTGAAAATAACACACATGCAATGACTCTAGTGGATCCATATGTGGTTTGTGGAAAAGAACACACATGCAATGAACATTGGTGGATCCATAAGTGGTTTGTGGAATGAACACACATGCACTGAAGAATGGTCGATCCATATGTTATTCGTGAAAAGAACACACATGTAATGCCACATGTTGATCCATATGAGGTTTCTGAAAACAACACACATGCAATGACCCTAGTGGATCCATATATGGTTTGTGGAAAGAACACACATGCAATGAACACTGGTGGATCCATGTGTGGTTCATGACAGGAACACACATGCAATGACATTGGTTGATCCATATGTGGTTTCTGACAATAACACACATGCAATGAACACTGGTGGATCCATAAGTGGTTTGTGGAAAGAAAACTAATGCAGTGAACACTGGTTGATCCATATGTGATTTGTGAAAAGAACACACATGCAATGCCACTGGTTGATCCATATGTGGTTTGTGAAAAGAACACACATGCAATGACTCTAGTGGATCCATATGTGGTTTGTGGAAAGAACACACATGCAATGACCACTAGTTCATCCTTGTGTGGTTCATGATAGGAACACACATGCAATGACATTGGTTGATCCATATGTGGTTTGTGATAATAACACACATGCAATGCCATTGGTTAGTCCATGTGTGGTTTGTGGAAAGAACACACATGCAATGAACACTGGTGGATCCATATGTGATTTGTGAAAAGAACACACATGCAATGGCATTAGTTGATCCATATGTGGTCTGTGACAATAACACACATGCACTGCCATTGGTTAATCCATGTGTGGTTTGTGGAAAGAACACACATGCAATGAACACTGGTGTATCCATATGTGATTTGTGAAAAGAACTCACATGCAATGCCATTGGTTGATCCATATGTGGTTTGTGAATAAAACTCACATGCAATGAATCTAGTGGATCCATATGTGGTTTCTGGAAAGAACACACATGCAATAACCAGTAGTTGGTCCATATGTGGTTTGTGAAAAGAACACACATGCAATGACATTGGTTGATCCATATGTGGTTTGTGACAATAACACACATGCAATGCCATTGGTTATTCCATGTGTGGTTTGTGGAAAGAACACACATGCAATGACTCTAGTGGGTCCATATGTGGTTTGTGAAAAGAACACACTTGCAAGGACTCTAGTGGATCCATATGTGGTTTGTGGAAAGAACACACATGCAATAACCACTGGTTGATCCATGTGTGGTTCATGACAGGAACACACATGTAATGAACACTGGTTATCCATATGTGGTTCATGACAGGAACACACATGCAATGACATTGGTTGATCCATGTGTGGTTCATGACAGGAACAAACATGCAATGACATTGGTTGATCCATATGTAGTTTGTGGAAAGAACACACATGCAATGACACTGGTTGATCCATATGAGGTTTGTGGAAAGAACACACATGCAATGACTCTGGTGGATCCATGTGTGGTTTGTGGAAAGAACACACATGCAATGCCATTGGTTGATCCATGTGTGGTTGTGAAACAAATACACATGCAATGCCATCGGTTGATCCATGTGTGGTTTGTGAAAAGAACACACATGCAATAACCACTGGTTGATCCATGTTTGGTTCATGACAGGAACACAGATGCAATGAACACTGGTTATCCATATGTGGTTCATGACAGGGACACACATGCAATGATATTGGTTGATCCATGTGTGGTTCATGACAGGAACACACATGCAATGACATTGGTTGATCCATATGTGGTTTGTGGAAAGAACACACATGCAAAGACGCTGGTTGATCCATATGTGGTTTGTGGAAAGAACACCCATGCAATGACTCTAGTGGATCCGTGTGTGGTTTGTGGAAAGAACACACATGCAATGCCATTGGTTGATCCATGTGTGGTTTGTGAAACGAATACACATGCAATGCCATTGGTTGATCCATGTGTGGTTTGTGGAAATAACACACATGTAATTCCATTGGTTGATGCATATATGGTTCATGACAGGAACACACATGCAATGACATTGGTTGATCCTTATGTGGTTTGTGGAAAGAACACACGTGCAGTGACACTGGTTGATCCATATGTGGTTTGTGGAAAGAACACACATGCAATGACTCTGGTGGATCCATGTGTGTTTGTGAAAAGAACAGACATTCAATGACTCTAGTGGACCCATATGTGGTTTGTGGAAAGAACACACATGAAATAACCACTGGTTGATCCATGTGTGGTTCATCACAGGAACACACATACAATGAACACTGGTGGATCCATATGTGGTTCATGACAGGAACACACATGCAATGACATTGGTTGATCGATGTGTGGTTCATGACAAGAACACACATACAATGACATTGGTTGATCCATATGTAGTTTGTGGAAAGAACACAAATGCAATGACACTGGTTGATCCATATATGGTTTGTGGAAAGAACACACATGCAATGCCTCTAGTGAATCCGTGTGTGGTTTGTAGAAAAACAGACATGGAATGCCATTGGTTGGTCCATACGTGGGTTGTGAAAAGAATACACATGCAATGCCATTGGTTGATCCATGTGTGGTTTGTGAAAAGAACAGACATGCTATGCCATTGGTTGATCCATATGTGGTTTGTGAAAAGAACACACATGCAACGACTCTAGTTGATCCATATGTGGTTTGTGAAAAGAACACACATGCAATGACTCTAGTGGGTCCATATGTGGTTTGTGAAAAGAACACACATTCAATGACTACAGTGGATCCATATATGGTTTGTGAAAAGAACACACATGCAATAACCACTGGTTGATCCATGTGTGGTTCATGATGAACACACATGCAACGAACACTGGTTATCCATATGTGGTTCATGAGAGGAACACACATGCAATGACATTGGTTGATCCATGTGTGGTTCATGACAGGAACACACATGCAATGACATTGGTTGATCCATATGTGGTTTGTGGAAAGAACACACATGCAATGACACTGGTTGATCCATATGTGGTTTGTTGAAAGAACACACATGCAATGACTCTTGTAGATCCATGTGCGGTTTCTGAAAGAACACACATGCAATGCCATTGGTTGATCCATGTGTGGTTTGTGAAACGAATACACATGCAATGCCATTGGTTGATCCCTGTGGGTTTGTGGAAATAACACACATGCAATGCCATTGGTTGATCCATATGTGGTTCATGACAGGAACACACATGCAATGACATTGGTTGATCCATATGTGGTTTGTGGAAAGAACACACATGCAATGACAGTGGTTGATCCATATGTGGTTTGTGGAAAGAACACACATGCAATGACTCTGGTGGATCCATGTGTGGTTTGTGAAAAGAACACACATGCAATGCCATTGGTTGATCCATGTGTGGTTTGTGAAAACAATACACATGCAATGCCATTGGTTGATCCATGTGTGGATTGTGGAAAGAACACACATGCAATGCCACTGGTTGATCCATATGTGGTTTGTGGAAAGAACAAACATGCAATGACATTGGTTGATCCATATGTGGTTTGTGACAATAACACACATGTAATGCCATTGGCTGATCCATGTGTGGTTTGTGAAAAGAACACACATGCAATGCCATTGGTTGATCCATATGTGGTTTGTGAAAAGAATACACATGCAACGACTCTAGTTGATCCATATGTGGTTTGTGAAAAGAACACACATGCAATGACTCTAGTAGATCCATATGTGGTTTGTCGAAAGAACACACATGCAATAAACAGTGGTTGATCCATGTGTGGTTTATGACAGGATCACACATGCAATGAACACTGGTGGATCCATAAGTGTTATGTCGAAAGAACACTAATGTAGTGAACACTGGTTGGTCCATATGTGATTTGTGAAAAGAACACACATGCAATGCCACTGGTTGATCCATATGTGGTTTGTAAAAAGAACACACATGCAATGACTCTAGTGGATCCATATGTGGTTTGTGGGAAGAACACACATGCAATGACCACTGGTTGATCCATGTGTGGTTCATGACAGGAACACACATGCAATGGCATTGGTTGATCCATATGTGGTTTGTGACAATAACACACATGCAGTGCCATTGGTTAATCCATGTGTGGTTTGTGGAAAGAACACACATGCAATGAACACTGGTGGATCCATATGTGATTTGTGAAAAGATCACAAATGCAATGCCATTGGTTGATCCATATGTGGTTTGTGAAAAGAACACACATGCAATGACTCTAGTGGATCCATATGTGGTTTATGGAAAGAACACACATGCAATGACCACTAGTGGGTCTATATGTGGTTTGTGAAAAGAACACACATGCAATGACATTGGTTGATCCATATGTGGTTTTTGATAATAACACACATACAATGCCATTCGTTAATCCATGTGTGGTTTGTGGAAAGAACACACATGCAATGACTCCAGTGGGTCCATATGTGGTTTGTGCAAAGAACACACATGCAATGACTACAGTGGATCCATATGTGGTTTGTGGAAAGAACACACATGCAATAACCACTGGTTGATCCATGTGTGGTTCATGATAGGAACACACATGCAACGAACACTGGTTATCCGTATGTGGTTCATGAGAGGAACACACATGCAATGACATTGGTTGATCCATGTGTGGTTCATGACAGGAACACACATGAAATGACATTGGTTGATCCATATGTGGTTTGTGGAAAGAACACACATGCAATGACACTGGTTGATCCATATGTGGTTTGTTGAAAGAACACACATGCAATGACTCTTGTAGATCCATGTGCGGTTTCTGAAAGAACACACATGCAATGCCATTGGTTGATCCATGTGTGGTTTGTGAAACGAATACACATGCAATGCCATTGGTTGATCCCTGTGGGTTTGTGGAAATAACACACATGCAATGCCATTGGTTGATCCATATGTGGTTCATGACAGGAACACACATGCAATGACATTGGTTGATCCATATGTGGTTTGTGGAAAGAACACACATGCAATGACACTGGTTGATCCATATGTGGTTTGTGGAAAGAACACACATGCAATGACTCTGGTGGATCCATGTGTGGTTTGTGAAAAGAACACACATGCAATGCCATTGGTTGATCCATGTGTGGTTTGTGAAAACAATACACATGCAATGCCATTGGTTGATCCATGTGTGGATTGTGGAAAGAACACACATGCAATGCCACTGGTTGATCCATATGTGGTTTGTGGAAAGAACAAACATGCAATGACATTGGTTGATACATATGTGGTTTGTGACAATAACACACATGTAATGCCATTGGTTGATCCATGTGTGGTTTGTGAAAAGAACACACATGCAATGCCATTGGTTGGTCCATATGTGGTTTGTGAAAAGAATACACATGCAATGCCATTGGTTGATCCATGTGAGGTTTGTGAAAAGAACACACATGCAATGCCATTGGTTGATCCATGTGTGGTTCATCACAGGAACACACATGCAATGAACACTGGTGGATCCATATGTGGTTCATGACAGGAACACACATGCAATGACATTGGTTGATCCATGTGTGGTTCATGACAGGAACACACATGCAATGACATAGGTGGATCCATATGTGGTTTGTGGAAAGAACAAACATGCAATGACATTGGTTGATCCATATGTGGTTTGTGACAATAACACACATGTAATGCCATTGGTGGATCCATGTGTGGTTTGTGAAAAGAGCACACATGCAATGACTCTTGTGGGTCCATATGTGGTTTGTGAAAAGAACACACATGCAATGACTCTAGTGGATCCATATGTGGTTTGTGGAAAGAACACACATGCAATGACTCTAGTGGACCCATATGTGGTTTGTGGAAAGAACACACATGCAATAACCACTGGTTGATCCATGTGTGGTTCATGAGAGGAACACACATGCAATGAACACTGGTGGATCCATATGTGGTTCATGACTGGAACACACATGCAATGACATTGGTTGATCCATGTTTGGTTCATGATAGGAACACACATGCAATGACATTGGTTGATCCATATGAGGTTTGTGGAAAGAATACACATGCAACGACTCTAGTGGGTCCATATATGGTTTGTGAAAAGAACACACATGCAATGACTCTAGTGGATCCATATGTGGTTTGTGGAAACAAAACACATGCAATAACCACTGGTTGATCCATGTGTGGGTCATCACAGGAACACACATACAATGAACACTGGTGGATCCATATGTGGTTCATGACAGGAACACACATGCA